>CAUYON010018102.1:0-49217 GCA_963573935.1 Arctocebus calabarensis
CCGGGCGCCTGTAGTCCCAGCTACTTGGGAGGCTGAGGCAGGAGACTCGCTTGAGCCCAGGAATTGGAGGTTGCTGTGAGCTGTGATGTCACAGCACTCTATCCAGGGTGACAGCTTGAGGCTCTGTCTCAAAAAAAAAAAAAGAATCTGACCTTAGGCAAACTGGTTTAAAGAGTACACAAAAAACATGAATATATAAAGAAACGCTTGGTTTTATTTCATTTTTTAAAAACTTTGTTGAAATTAATATGAGGGTACAATATTTAGGTTACATTGTTCACACTTCCAGGGTAAAGTTCCATTTGTAGAAGAGCCCCCCTTACCCAGGGGGTGTGTTATACATCCTTACAAGGTGCATATTAGGTGAGATCCTGCCTCATGCCCTCCTTTCTTCTGCCATACGTCCTCCTCCTTTCCTCTTCCCCCAAACTGGGCTGTAATAGTGTTTTATTGTTCTTAGAAACATGTAATAGTTTATGTACTGATTTCATATTAGTATGGAGTACTTGGATATTTATTTTTCCATTCTTGTGATACTTAGAATGTATTTCAACTCAATCCAGGTAAATGTAAAAGATGTAAAGTCTCCATCTTTTTAATAGCTGAATAATATTCCAATGTTATACATATACCACTGTTTGTTGATCCATTCATGGGTTGACAGACTCTTAGGTTGCTTCCATGACTTGGCAATTATGAATTGAGTCACAATTAACATTCTAGAGCAAATGTCTTTGTGGTAAAATGATTTTTATTCTTATGAATAGATACCTAGTAATGTGTTTACAAAGGGTCAAATGGAAGGTCTTTGAGGATTCTCCATACTTCTCTCCAAAAGGGCTATATTAGTTTGCAATTCCACCAGCAGTGTAGAAGTGGTCCCTTCTCTCCACATCCATGCCAGAATCTGGTGTCTTGGAACTCTGATGTGGGCTAATCTTTGGGGGTTAGGTGGTATCTTAGAGGGGTTCTGATTTGCATTTCTCTGATGATTAAAGATGATGAGCCTTTTTTCATGTATTTGTTGGCCATTTGTCTGTCATACTCGGAGAAGTTTCTGTTCAAATCTCCTGCCCACTTATAGAGAGGGTTATTTGCACTTTTCTTACTGTTTAATTTGGGTTCTCTGTAGATTCTAGTTATCAGGCCTTTGTCAGTTTCCTAACATGCAAAAATCTTCTCCCATTCTGAGGGATGTTTGCTCTGTTACTTGTGCAAAAGCTTTTTAGCTTGATCAAGTCCCAGTTATTTATTTTTGGTGCTGATGCAATTGCTGGGGTGGGGTCTTCCTCATAAAGTTTTTTCCTAGGCCAATATCTTCAAATGTTTTCCCACTCTATTCTGGAAGTGTTATTGTTTCATGTCTTAAGTGTAAATCTTTTATTCAACAAGAATCAATTTTTGTCAGTGTTCAGAGGTGTGGGTCCAGTTTCAGTCTTCTGCATGTGGATAACCAGTTCTCCTAGCACAATTTGTTAAATAAGGATTCTTTTCCCCATTTCATGTTTTTGTTAGGCTTATCAAAGATTAAATGATGATATGTGGCTGGGGTCAACTCTAGATTCTCTATCGAATTCCACAGATCTATGTCTCTATTTTTGTGCCAGTATTCTAAGAACTGAATTATTCAGGATTTTTTCTGAGTCCCATGTGAATTAAAGTACTATTCTTTTCAAGATCTTTAAAGTATGAATGACAAAGGTGCTTTGATGGGGATTGCATAAAATCTATAGATTGTTTTGGGTAGTATGGACATTTTAACAATGTTGATTCTTCCGAGCCATGAGCATGATTAAGATTTTATTTTATTTTATTCATTCATTCATTCATAGCCTCAAGCTGTCACGCTGGATAGACTGTCATGGCATCACAGCTCACAGAAACCTCCAATTCGTAGGCTCAAGCGAGTCTCTTGCCTCCGCCTCCCAAATAGCTAGGACTACAGGCCACAACACCTGGCCATTTTTTGGTTGCAGCCGACATTGTTGTTTGTCGGGCCCAGGCTAGATTTGAACCCACCATCTCAGGTGTACGTGGCTGGCACCTTAGCCCGTTGAGCCACAGGCGCCGAGCCAAGTTCTTCCATTTGTTGACATCCTCTCCTATTTCCTTTCTCAAAGGTTCATAATTCTCTTTATAGAGATCTTTAATGTCTATAAAGAAACATTTGATTGGGACCAGGTGCAGTGGCTGAAGCCTGTAATCCAAGCATTTTGGGAGGCCAGGACAGGTGGATTGCTTGAGCTCAGATGTTTGAGACCAGCTGAGCAAGAGCACAAGCAAGATCCTGTAGACCTGTGTTGTGGTGGGCTCCTATTAGTCCCAGCTACTGGAGAGACTGAGGCAAGAGGTTCACCTGAGCCCAAGAGTTTGAGGTGGTTGTGAGCTATGACACTATAGCACTCTACAGAGGGAGACAAAGTGAGACTGTCTCAAAAAAATAAAAAAGGAAAAAACATTTGATTAAAAATGCCTTCCCTTTTCTGGCTATTATCATGGTATTTTTGTTATTTCATACTATTGCTACATTAACTCATGTATATATCCATTATCACTTTCTTATATTTTTTATTCTTATATTAAAGTTATTGACAAAAAGTGACATTTGACTAAATACAATTTAAAATACAATTCTGTGTAAAATAAATACTGCTAAAAAATGGGAACAAAAACATTATAGAATTTTTGTAGCAAACATGATAAAGGACTAATATTTTCATTACAAAAGTACTCAGAGAACTTTAGAAAAAATCTCATTTTAACCTCACACTAAATCTAACACGTAGGTATTATTTATTATCTCTCATTTTAGTAACTATAAGTTTCCCAAGTTCAGTAGCTACTAAATTGTGGTACAAAAGACATAATGAGATAATTTCCTAAGAAACAAATATAACTGATGAATACAAACATGGAGAAATGATCAATAAGTTCAGTAAAGAAAAATTAAAATGGGAAATTATAATGACATGCCATTAGCAAACAATCCATAAACTAAAATCCAATTATAAGATAAAAAATTACTTATTGCTGCTAACACTGTTGATACATATGTTGGGAAAGCAATTTGAGGAAGCAAAAGTAGTAATAACATCAACTACTCTAGCATTTTAACCTAAGTAGTAAATAAAATCCAACCTGAGGGAAATAGTTATACATACCAGTATGTTCACTATAGAGATTTCTTTTTGCTGCTCTGATATCAGACATACATTAGCAAAACATGTTCTATGGTTTTATACCCCAGAATTCATGTTTTGAAAATTTGGTCACCAGTGCAGCAGTATTAACTGGTGGTATCTTTAAGAGGTGATAAGGTTGTTAACAGGGACAAGGTTATTTATTATTAATATTTGTTTTAATAGAGACAGGGTCTTGCTGTGTTACCCAAGTTGGCCTTGCATTCCTGCTCCAGGGTTCAAGTAATCCTCCTGCCTCAACCTCTTGAGTAGCACCACCACACCCAGCAAGACTGGGTTAATTCTCTAGGGGTAAGTTCTTGCTATCTCAGGAGCAGATGAGTTACCACAAGAAGGTGGTTATAAAGCAATTCTCCCGGTGTTTTTTTTTTATTGTTGGGGATTCATTGAGGGCACACAGAACCAAATTACATTCCACCCTTGGTGTTTTACTCCTTTCATATACACCCACTTCTCATTCTGCTTCTCTACCAACTCATAAACCAAGATACCCTCCTCAGCTGGCCAGATGTGGCCACCCACTCTTGGATTTCCTAGCAAAAATAAACCTTTCTTTATAAATTACCCAGTCTCAGGTATTCTGGGATTTAGTAAGAAAATGGACTAAGACAACATGGTAGAGATTAGTAGTTTAGTAACCACTAAATTTTTCTCTCAGCCTGTTGTAGTAGATAAGCTCCCAGAGGTGAAATTTTTTTTTTGGTATAATTCAAACTATAGAGCAGGCATCCTCAAACTTTTTAAACAGGGGGCCAATTCACTGTCCCTTACACTGTCGGAGGGCTGGACTATAGTTTAAAAAAAAAAAAAAAAACTATGAACAAATTCCTATGCACACTGCACATATCTTATTTTGAAGTAAAAAACAAAACGGGAACAAATACAATTCACACCTCCGCATGTGGCCCATGTCTGAAGTTTGAGGACCCCTGCTATAGAGGAACAAAAGATGCTACAGCTAAGTAATTCAACAGATGACAGACATAATCAACAATTAGGTTTCTTTACATCTCTCCAATCTGCATTTCAAATGCTGGCTATATTTGTGGGTCTTTATCAAGGCAGTCATAACAATTGTAAGATTCATACCAACACATGACAATGTTCAAAAGAACCACCTTGTAAAAGTCACCTTACAAAGTCACCTTTCCATCTTATTGGTCAGAACTGGGTTCTAACAGCTATTTGCAAAACTCATCAGAGGCAGTAAGTATGTGCCTCAAATACTGCTTCTCAATGTTGATCCCCATACAAACCATCTGCAAATGTTTTAATTTCTTTTAATTATTATTGTTTATTTCAGGGCAGAAATGTTTAGGTTACATTGTTTTCATTTATAATATAAAGCTCAAATTGTGAGCCCTTCATCCAGGGGCATGCTGAACAGCTTCACTGTGCACATTAGGTGAGATTCCTGCCCATCACCCTCTCTCCTCCCTTCTTCCATCCCTAGGCTATACTTGAGTTTCTTCTGTGTGGGTATACAGATCTTTATATATTGGTTTTATATTAGTAATATGAATACATTAGCTACTTTTCCCTCATTCTTACTTTTCTTATGACTGACTAGTACTCCATGGTATACATATACAATAGTTACTCCATTCATTGATAGGCAGCACTTGGGTAGAGTCCATGTCTTGGCAACTGGGAATTTAACTCCAATAAACATTCTAGTGCAAATGTCCTTGTGGTAAAATGATTTTTCTTCATTTTAGATAGGTATCTAATGATGGGACTGTAGGATCAAACAGAAGGTCCACTTTTAGTTCTTTCAGAATTTTCCATACTTCTTTCCACAGAGACTGTATTAGTTTGCAATCCTACCAGCAGTGTGATGTGTTCCGTTCTCTCCACATCCACACTGGAATTTGCAGATTTGGAATTTTGGGATGTGGTACAATCTCACTGGAATTAGGTGGCATCTCAGAGGAGTTTTGATTTGCATTTCTCTGATGATTAGAAATGAGGAGCATTTTTCTTGTGTTTCCTGGCCATTCATCTGTCATCTTCAGAGAAATTTCTGTTCAAGTCTCTTGCCCACTTAGAAATGGGCTTGTTTGAGGGCGGTGCCAGTGGCTCAGTGAGTAGGGCGCCAGCCCCACATACCAAGGGTGGCAGTTCAAACCCGACCCTGGCCAAACTGCAACAAAAAATAGCCAGGCGTTGTGGCAGGCACCTATAGTCCCAGTTACTTGGGAAGCTGAGGCAAGAGAATCACTGAAGCCCAAGAGCTGTGAGCACTCTGAGGGTGACAAAGTGACTCTGTCCCTAAAAAAAAAAGAAAAAGAAAAAGAAAAAAAGAAATGGGGTTCTTGTTGATTAATTTTAGTTCTTTGTAGATTCTAGTTGTCAGCTCTTTGTGACATTTATAGCATACAAACAAATTCTCCCATTCTGAAACTGTTTGCTTTAGATATGGTACCTAGCTGTGCTGAAGTTTTTTAGCTTGATTATGTCCTACTTACTGATTTTTGGTTGCTGCAATTGCCAAGGAGGTTTTCTTCACAAAATCTATTCCCATACCCATTTTGTCAAGAGTTTTCCCCACATTTTCTTCTAGAATTTTTATTGTTTCATGTCTTAAATTTAAATCTTTTATCCAGAATCAATTTTTGTCAGTGGTAAGAGGTGTGGGTCGTTTCAGTCTTCTACATGTGATCAACCAGTTCTCCAAGCACTATTTACTTATTTATTGAGAAAGAGTCTCACTAAGTAGCCCTCAGTAGAGTGCCGTGGTGTCACAGCTCACAGCAAACTCCAGCTCTTAGACATAAGAGATTCTTTGCCTCAGCCTCCCAAGTAGTTGGGACTACAGGCGCCCACCACAATGCCCAGATATTTTTTGTTATTGCAGTTTGGTGTGACTGGGTTTGAACCCGCCACCCTCAGGATATGGAGCCAGTACCCTACTCACTGAGCCACAGGTGCCACTCCAAAGCACCATTTATTAAATAGGGATTCTTTTCCCCAGTGTATGCTTTTGTTTAGTGTATCAAAAATCAGATAGCAGTATGTGGCTGGGTTCATCTCTAGGTTCTCTATTCTATTTCACAGATCTATGTCTCTATTTTTGTGCCAGTACCATGCTGTTTTGATCAATACAGATTTATAGTGTAACCTGAAGTCTGCTAACATGATGCCTTCAGATCTGTTTATAGTTCTTAAAATTGTATTGGTTATTTGGGTTTTCTTCTGGTTCTACACAAAACGAAGTATTCTTGTTTTCAACTTCTTCAGATACAATGTTGGTGTTTTGAGGGGGACTGAATTAAATCTGTAGCTTGCTATGGGTACCATGACATTTGAACAATGTTCATTCTTCCTAGTCATAAGCATAGTATGTTTTTCCATTTGTTAACATCTTCTGTAGTTCTTTCTCAGGGTTTCATAATTCTTTTTACAGAGATCCTTCACATCCTTTGTTAGGTATTCTGAGGTATTTTATTTTCTTTGGAGCTACTGTGAAAGGTATTATGCCTTTCATTTGATTCTCAGTTTGACTGTTATTGACAGATATGAAGGCTACTGATTTATGGACATCAATTTGTATCCTGAGATGTTACTATATTTCTTAATCACTTCTAAGAGCTTTGTAGTGGAGTCCTTGGGGTTTCTGAGGTATAAGATCACGTCATTCATGAAGTGAGAGTTTGACTTCCTCTGTTCTCATTTCAAACACTTGATCTCCTTCTTTTGCCTGACTGCATTAACTAGGACTTGCAAATTTTTTTTATATTGAAGCAACTCACTTCCGCCATCCCTCTCATATTCTGATTACATTGGTCTGCAGAGGAGACCAAGGTTTTAGTCTTTTAAAAAAGCTACTGAAGAGGCAGAACAAGACGGTGGACAAAAAGGATCATAAGGTGAGCTCTCCTAGTATGAATGGGGAGAAAGAGAGAAGCCAACCTTACCTGGCGTGGGGACCATACCCCGAGTCATAGCTCAGGGAACACAGCGAGGAGTTAGTGAGCTGGATACAGTGTGTGATTTGGAGCAGTGGAAATGTGACACATAAGGCAAGTGATTGGGACCCTCTGGGATAGGTCGCCCCTCCATCCATGGAGGTCTAGGATGGGAGGAAGCCTTTCCGAAGTTTTTAGTTTGGGTGGTAAGCCACGCATTGAGTGGAAAGCCTGGAAGAGTGGACAGATTCGAATGGTATACAGCAACTGGATTTGAATATCAACTGGAGTGCATTTGCCATCAGTTTAGTAGGCAATGTAAAGGTTTTGGTGGCCAGAGGGCTATCATTGTGGGAAGGTTGTGAGAAGGTCTTAGCAGGGGCTTAAAGCATGGCTGTCTTAATTCCACCTGCCAGGATCAGAACTCCAATCTTGGGACAGGCTGAGGCTTCCTCACCCCATAGGAATTGATGTCAGGGAGCATAGTGAGACCTGCCTCTGAAAGATGGTAGAGAGCTTTAAGATCCCAGTTTGGTAGGGTACAAATGCTGAAGAAACAATTCATCACCCAGGGCAACTAAGTTAGGAATAAGGGCAATAGTAGTTGCCTGCTGGGTTCTCCATCTTCTAAAAAAAAACCATAGGGCTACCTGGTATCCCAGAAACATACTGGAACATATCTATTCCTATTAAAGTTGGTCCTTTCTGCTATATATTCATTTTCTTTTATTTTAGTACTGTTTAATATTTATTTTTATTCTTTTTTTTACTCTTTTTATTCATTTTTTTTCCCCTCTGCTATATTGCTGAGATTGCTTCAGTTTTTGGCAATTTGAGCATATTTGGTTTTGTCATGTTTTGTTTTTACCAATTTGTTTGCTTGGTTCTAATCTTAACTTCCACTTTTACATTCATTAAGAGGTAAGACTCCTGGATTCCTGGTCCCAAAGAAAAGTTTGGATAGGCTCAGGCTGGTAAGGAGATCCTGATTTGGAGGAACACAACCCACCCAGGGCCTCAAAATCCTTAAATTATAGGCAGAGCATTAACAGCATGCCAATCAATAGCATTTTTTCTATCACTCTCCTCTTCCTGTTCTCATCTTTTACTGTTCAAATCTTTTCTTTTAGCCCCCCCTCACTTCTTTTTCCTTTTTCTCTTTCCTTCTTTTTCCTTCTTTCTATTGTGCCTCTTATTGTGCCCTTCTTGCACTTTCTCATTCTTTTAACTTTAGACCTAAGCTCTGAGACAAGGTAATTTGAAGCAAAGGAGGAAACAAGAAGGAAAAAGGTGGGCAATGAGGTGAACAAGTAGAAAGAACACATAAAAAGGAACCCTTAGAAAAATTTGGGCAACATGAAAAACCAAAACACAGCAAGTCCCCAGAAGGGACCATAAGGCAGCTCCTGCAAAAGACTCCACTTATAAAGAAATCAGGGGAATTCTGGGAAGATGGCCAACTAGTAGCAATTGGCAGGGGCTCCTGACCAGAGGCAGAAAAACTGGACAAAATGAGACTCTACGAAGGCAAAGGTGAGGAGCTGAGCCAAGAAAGAAGTTACGGAAGCTATGACTTCAAGGAGGAGCATTCAAGAAAACAGATTACAGGTACAAAGCCTATTGACTACAGGACGGGAGACCCCTCCCCCAAGCAGAAGGTCCACCAAGGGGTCTCTGCAAACAAGCAGGAAACAAAAAACGTCTCATTTTACCTTACTGGAAAGAGGCACTAAATACTGGGTTTCTTTCTCCAGGGAGGTCCCACTTATGAACCCAGATACTGCCACGGCAGGCATAATATTAAACAAATATTTTCCCCCACAATTCCAAACTCCCAGTCCACTCTTCCCCCCTTGCGTGGTGATCTAAAGTTCTGCCCTCTACAGAGTGCAGAGTGTTTGGTCTTTCCTGAGAAATCTGGGCATAGTATAGTCCCCTGAAAATCAGGACAGAATCTGTGACTACTGGAAAGAAAGAGGGTGTGGGAAGAAAGAGATGCTTGGCAGGAGAAGTAGTCACCTGGTGATGATTCTGCCTGGCCAGTGGTAGTGTTGACCCTCCGTCAGGCTGTGTCTGGTGAAAGGGAGTGCAGAAACTCCTGGCTCTGACAGTGCCCACAAGCAGGAGAGTGGCTGCTTGGTGTGGGCTGAGTTTGGCGCCAGGGGCTGGTCCCAGGCCCTAGCTGGGCGGACAAACAGGCTTGCCAGGTGTAGACCAAGACATGAGAGCAAGGGCAAGGTCCCCTGACTCCAACAGAGCCAGCACACATCCAGGTGTGGACTGGGACCTGTGGGTGGAGGTGGGGTCCCCTGACTCCTTCTGGGCCGGCCAGCACAGGCTTGCTGGGTGAAGACTGAGACCAGCAGGCAGGGTGTGGTCCCCTGACTCTAAATGGGCTGGCGAGCAGAGGCTTCCCTGCTATGGACTCAGAATGGTGAGTGGATGGCATGGACTCCTGACTCCAATTGTGCTGTTGGAGACCCTTGGATCCTGCTCTATTGAGCAGGGTTTGTACAGCCTGAGACAATGTGAAATGTGATTGAAATTCCTATTTGTGGCTGTCCAATCAGGGACACTCTGAGACTGACCTTTGACATTCTGCAGTGGAAAAGAAGTGAAGGGTGGGGGCAGGGCGCTGCAGCTGTCTGTACCACTCCACAACTGGTATTTAAACCCGTACCATGGCTTCTTAGGATAGGGTAGAGGTTGGCTGATATCAAAACAGAGTGAGCTTGCGCTATCTCACCAAGTAGGTGTTTGAGTCTCCAGCCAAAACTTTGAAAGGGGCCTTTGTAAGGTTGTAGGGGATAAGCCCCAATTACAAAGTCTAGTGCTTTGCTAAGGTGCTGATTATCTCTATTACCTGGGAACTCCAATTCAATCTCACCCTACCAGTTCTGATAACCAATAGGTGGAAAATAAACGTGGTGCAGAACTAACAGAAGAACTCGAGCAACATGAATAATCAGAGTAGATCAACCCCCGCCACCACCACCAAGGAATGACAAAGGAGATACAACTGAAGATGCCAAGCATAGACAAATGGCTGAAACGTCAGAAAAAGAATTCAAAATATGGATGGCAAATAAGACAAAAAGAATGAAATAGAAATTAGAAACTGAAATCAAGGCTCAGCGCCTGTGGCTCAGCGGGCTAAGTCCAGCCCAGGCCTGCCCTGCAAAAAATGGCCGGACGTTGTGGCAGTCACCTGTAGTCCCAGCTACTTGGAGTGGAGGCAGGAGACTCGCTTGAGCCAGGGAATTGGAGGTTGCTGTGAGCTGTGATGCCATAGCACTCTATCCAGGGTGACAGCTTAAGGCTCTGTCTCAAAAAAAAAAAAAAAGAAAAGAAACTGAAATCCAAGGAGTAGTTCTAAAGTTGTCTAAAGAAATTAATGAATTCAAAGACAAAGTCACCAAAGATATGAACATGATGAGAAAAGAGATAGCACAGCTCTAGGCAATGAAAAAGTTATTTGAGGAACTCCAAAATACAGTAGAATCCCTCAGAAATAGAGTTGACCAGGCAGAAGACCGGATCTCTGAAACTGCAGATAAAGCTTTTGAATATTCCCAAATGCTCAAAGAGGCAGACAAAATAGAGAGCAAAAACTGATCATTCCCTGAGAGAATTGTGGGATCACTCCAAAAGATCAAACATTTGTCTTACAGGAATACCTGAAGAAGAGGATCATAGTAGAAGTACAGATGCTCTACTCCAAAAGAATGGAGGAGAATTTCCCAAGCATGGCAAGAGATGCAGAAATCCAAATAGTTGACAGTTTCAGATCACCAGCAAGACTCAATCCAAATAAAGCATCTCCTAGACACATTGTGATTAACTTTCCCAAAGTTAAGATGAGGGAGAAAATTCTGCAAGCAGCCAGATGTAAGAAAAACATCACCTACAAAGGGAGAAATATCAGAATGACTGCAAATCTCTCAGCCAGAAGAGGATGGTCATTGACCTTCAATCTCCTGCAACAAAACAACTTTTAGCCTGGGATCATGTATCCAGCAAAATCGACTTTCATTTGTGATGGAGAAATCAAATACTTTAATGACATAAACATGTTAAAGAAATTTACCATAATTAAACCAGCTCTCCAGGATATTCTCAGACCCATCCTCTGCAATGACCAGCAGAATGCTCTACTGCCAAAGTAATCTCACTCAGAAATTTTTGAACAAAACCCAACTTCCAGTGCTGAAAGGACTGAAAATGTCCACTGGATATTCAAAAAACATGACACCCAAAATACTACCAGACTTATTAATTCTCTCAATTAATGTGAATGGTTTAAATTGGCCTGTAAAGAGGCACAGGTTTGCTGACTGGGTACATAAAACTCAGACCAGATATCTGCTGCATACAAGAATCTCATCTTACCTTAAAGGATAAAAATAGACTCACGTGAAGGGGTGGACATCTATAGTACAGGCAAACGGAAATCAGAAAAAAGCAGAGGTTGCAAATTTCTTTGCAGATACAATTGGCTTTAAGACAACAAATACAAAGAAAGATAAGAATGGTCCTACCTACTTGTCAAGGGAAACACCCAACATGAAGAGATTTCAATAATTAAAATTTATGCACCCCAATAGAATCATCCTCAATTTATAAAGCAAACTCTAATGGAGATGACAACTCGATATCTTCCTGGACTATAATACTTTGAGATTTTAACACCCCTTTGACAGTTTTGAATAGATCCTCCAAGAAGAAACTAGACAAAGAATAATATTAGATTTAAACCTGACCCTAGAACAAATGAACTTAACAGACTCTATAGAACATTTCATCCTAATAAAACTGAATATATATTCTTCCCATCAGCCCATGGATCATCCTCCAAAATTGATCATATCTTAGGACACAAGTCTAACCTCAGCAAATTTAAAAAAATACAAATTATTCCTTGTATCATATTGGACCACCATAGAATAAGAGTTGAACTCACCAAAAACAGGAATCTGCATACTCATCCAAAGACATGGAAACTATTAAGATAGCTGGGTCATAGATAAGATTAAGAAGGAAACTGCCAAATTTTTGAAACAAAACAATAATGAAGACATGAATTATCAGAACCAGTGGGATACTGCCAAAGCAGTCCTAAGACAGAAATTTATAGCATTGCAAGCCTTCCTCAAGAGAACGGAAAGACAGGAAGTTAATAACTTAATGGGACATCTAAAGCAACTGGAAAAGGAAGAACACTCAACCCCAAACACAGCAGAAGAAAAGAAATGACTAAAATTAGAGCAGAATTAAATGAAATTAAAAAAATAGAAGAATTATTCAAAAGATCAATGAATCAAAAAGTTGGGTTTTTGAAAAAATTCAACAAAATTGATAAACCTTTGGCCAACCTAACCCAAAACAGAAAATTAAAATCCCTAATATCATCAGAAATGACAGAGAGAATAACAACAGACACCTCAGAAATTCAAAGAAAACTTAAAGAATACTACAAAAAACTCTTAAGAAATATGAAAATCTGAAAGAAATTGACAAATACGTAAAAACGTGCCACCTTCCTAGACTTAGCAAGAAAGAATTGGAAACGTAAGAATGTCTAAACCTTTAAGAATCAACTATATGAAATCTCCCATAAAAGCTTCACATTAGAATTCAACCAAACCTTTAAAGAATAACTAGTACCTATATTACTTAACCTTTTCCAAAACGAAGGAATGCTTCCCAACACATTCTATGACAGCAAATATCACCCTGATCCCTAAACCAGGAAAAGACACAACAAGAAAAGAAAATTATAGACCAATATCGTTAATGAATATAGATTCAAAAATATTCAATAAGATCCTAGCAAATAGGGCAGTGCCTGTGGCTCAAGGAGTAGGGTACTAGCCCCATATATCAGAGGTGGTGGATTCAAACCCAGCCCTGGCCAAAAACTGCAACAACAAGAAAAAGATCCGAGCAACACATCAAACGAATTATACACCATGACCAAGTGGGTTTTATCCCAGGATGTCAAGTTTAGTTCAATATACGTAATCTATAAATATAATCCATCACATAAACAAAATAAAAAACAAAGACCACACGATTCTCTCAATAGATGCAGAAAAAGCTTTTGACAATATCCAGCATCCTTTCATGAGCAGAACACTTAAGAAAATAGGTAAAAAAGGGACTTTTCTTAAACTTATGAAGGCCATCTACAGCAAATCCACAGCCAATATTATATTGAATGGTATAAAACTGAAAACATTTCCACTCAGATCAGGAACCAGGCAAGGTTGCCCATTGTCTCTACTGCTTTTTAACATTGTAATGCAAATCTTAGCCATCGAAATCAGGCAACAGAGAAGGTGATCAAGGGTATCCAAATAGAGTCAGAGGAGATGAAACTCTCACTCTTTGCTGATAAGATTTTATACCTGGAAAACCCCAGAGACTCAACTACAAAACTCTTAAAAGTGATCAAGGAATATAGAAGTGTCTCAAGATACAAAAACAACATTCACAAATCAGTAGCTTTTATATATCCCAATAACAGTCAAGCTGAAAAAACAGTCAAGGACTCTATTCCTTTTACAGTAGTGCCAAAGAGGATGAAATATTTGGGAATTTGCCTGAGAAAGGATATAGTTCTACAATGAGAACTATGAAACTCTGAGAAAAGAAATAGCTGAAGATGTTAACAAATGGAAAAGCCTACCACGCTCATGGCTAGGAAGAATCAACATAGTTAAAATGTCCATATTACCCAAAGCAATATAAAAATTTAATGCAATTCCTACCAAAGCACCACTGTTGTACTTTAAAGATCTGGAAAATATAGTACTCCATTTTATATGGAACCAGAAAAAACCTCCAATAGCCAAAACATTACTCAGAAACAAAAAATCAGGAGAAATCACACTACCAGACTTCAACCTATACTATAACTGTATAGCGATCAAAACAGCATGGTACTGACAAAAACAGAGAAGGAGATATATGGAACAGAATAGAGAACCAAGAGAAGAAAATACGATCATTTGATCTTTGATAAATTGGGGGAAACATTCCCTATTTAACAAATGGTCCTGGGTGAAACTGAAAACAAAAGAATCATTGGAAAATCACGAAACAAAAAGTTGGTTGTTTGAAAAGATTAATAAAATTGATAAACCTTAGGCCTACCTAACCAGAAACAGAACATTAAAATATATAATATCTTATATCACAAACTATAAAGGAGAAATAACAATAGACACCCAAGGAATTCAAAAAATCCTCAATGATTACTACAAAAAACTCTATTCCCAGAAATATTAATATCTGAAGGAAATGGACCAATGCCTGGAAGCACGCCACCTTCTTAGACTCAAGCAGAAAGAATTAGAAATCATGAACAGATTTGTACCAATCACTAAAATAGCATAACAATAGGAAATTTCCCCCAAAAAGAAAAGTCCAGGACCAGATGGCTTCACATCTGAATTCTATCAAACCTTTAAAGAGGAACTAGTACCTATATTATGCAACTTTTTCCAAAGCATAGAAGAAGAAGGAATACTTCCCAACACATTCTACAAAGCAAATATCACCCTGATACCCAAATCAGGAAAGGATCCAACAAAGAAAGAAAATAACAGATCAATTATCATTAATGAATATGATGCAAAAATATTCAATAAGATCTTAACAAACAGAATTCAATAACACATCAAAAAAATTATATACCATGATCAAGCTGGTTTTATTCCAGGGTTATAGGCTTGATTGAACATATGCAAATCTATAACTATAATACATTACATCAATAAAATGAAAAACAAAGAGTATATGATTCTCTCAATTGATACAGAAAAAGCCTTTGCTAATATCCAGCATCCTTTCAAGACCAAAATGCTGAAGAAAATAGACATGGAAGGGAAATTTCTTAAACTGATAGAGGCCATCTACAGCAAATCCCCAGCTAATATTATATTGAGTGGAGTAAAAGTGAAAACATTTTCACTAAGATCAGTAACGAGGAAAGGATGCTCACTGTCTCCACTGCTATTCAACATATTAATGGAAGTCTTAGCCATCACAATCAGGCAAGAGAAGGCAATCAAGGGTATCCAAATAAGGTGACAGGAAATGAAACTCTCACTCTTTGCTGATGCTATGATTTTATACCTGGAAAATCCCAGGGACTTGGGCAGTGCCTGTGGCTCAGTGAGTAGGGCACTGGCCCTATATATCAAGGGTGGTGGGTTCAAACCCAGCCCTAGCCAAACTGCAACAACAAAAAAAAGCTGGGCATTGCAGTGGGTGCCTGTGATCCCAGCTACTTGGGAGGCTGAGGCAAGAGAATCACCTAAACCCAAGAGCTAGAGGTTGCTGTGAGCTGTGATGCCACAGCACTCTACCGAGGGCGACAAAGTGAGACTATGTCTCTAAAAAAATAAAAAAATTTAAAAATCCCAGGGACTCAACTACAAAACTCTTAGAAGCAATCAAGGAATACAGCAGTATCTCAGGATACAAAATCAATACTTACAAATCAGTAAGTTTTATATATGCCAACAATAGTCAAGCTGAAAATATAGTCAAGGACTCTATTCCTTTTACAGTAGTACCAAAGAAGATGAAATGTCTGGAAATTTATTAAACAAAGGACGTGAATGATCTCTATTAACGAGCATTATGAAACTCTGAGAAAAGAAACAGCTGAAGATGTTAATAAATAGAAAAACATACACAATGCTCATGGCTGGGAAGAACCAACATTGTTAATAAGTCCATACTCCCAAAGCAATCTACAGATTTAATGCAATCCCTATTAAAGCACCACTGTCATACTTTAAACAGCTTGAAGAAATAATGCTTCAGTTTATATGGAATCAGAAAAAAAAAACCCCAAATAGCCAATACATTACATGGAAATAAAAACAAATCAGGGGGTATCATGGTACCAGACTTCAGACTATACTATAAATCTATAGTGATCAAAGCAGCATGGTACTGACACAAAAACAGAGAGGCAGATGTATGGAACGGAATAGAGAACCAAGAGATGAACCCAGCCACTTATCATTGTTTGAGCTTTGACAAGCCTATCAAAAATATTCAGTGAGGGAAAGACTCCCTATTTAACAAATGGTGCTGGGTGACTGGTTGGTGACCTGTAGAAGACTGAAACTGGATCCCTACATTTCACCATTAACAAAAATTAATTCTCACTAGATAAAAGATTTTAACTTAAGACATGAACTATAAAAATACTAGAAGACAGTGCAGGGAAAACATTTGAGGAAATTGGCCTGGGAGAATATTTTAAGAGGAGGACCCCCTGGCAATTGAAGCCACATTAAAAATACACTACTGGGATCTATCAAACAAAAAAATTTTGCACAGCCAAGAGCACAGTAAGTAACGCAAACAGACAACCTTCAGAATGGGAGAAAAATTTTGCAGGTTATGCTTCTGACAAAGGTCTGATAACAAGAATCCACAGAGAACTCAAATTAATCAATAAGAACAAATACTATGTTGGCAAGAAACCTAAACAGAAACTTCTCCAATGAAGACAGGCTCATGGCCTACAAACACATGAAAAATGCTCATCATCTTTAATCATCAGAGAAATGCAAATCTAAACCACTTTGAGATATCATCTAACTCCAGTAAGATTAGCCCACATCTCAAAATCCCAAAACTACAGCTGTTGGTGTGGATAAGGAGAGAAAGGAACACTTCTTCACTGCTGGTGGGAATGCAAGCTAATATGGCCTTTTTGGAAAGAAGTTTGGAGAATACTCAAGGAACGAAAAGTAGACCTACTGTTTGATCCTGCAATTCCTCTACTAGGTATATAGCCAGATGATCAAAAATTATTTTACAACAAAGACATGTGCACCAGAATGTTTACTGCAGCCCAATTCATAATTGCCAAGAAATGGAAACAGTCCAAGTACCCATCAACACATGAATGAATTAACAAATTGTGGTATAAGTACATTATGGGATACTTATCCAGCCATAAAAAAGGATGGAGATGTCACATCTTTTATATTTACCTGGATGAGCTGGAACATATTAAGTATATCAAAAATGGAGAAAAAAAGTATCCAATGTACTCAATATTACTATGAAATCAACATATAAACACCTACACATTCATATGAATAGAGAAACATAACTACAGTCCACAAAGTAGAAGACAAGAGGAGAGAGAGGGGAGGGGAGAGGCAGGAGGAGAGAGGGTATTTGGAGGGAACCTCACCTAATATGCATGATGCAATGGTACATTTCAAAACTATTAAGAAAAGAGTATAATTGTGATAGATGTGTTAATCAGTTCAATGTAAGCATTTCACATTTTTAATCAAACCATTACACTAAACCCCATAAATGTATCAATGTACAGGTACAATTTAATAAAAGCAAACAACAACAACAACAAAAAGAAATCATTGCATTGACAGAAAGGGAATGTAAAATACAGATAAGAAAGACACAGGAATGGACAAAAAAATGGAAAGACAGAATCTAAAGTCAGATGAGAGATATACAGAACATAGAAAGGATACGACAGAGTTTATGAAAGGAGACAAGCAGAGAATGTAAAGATGCAGGGGAAAGTATCAAAATAGATGAGACCATTAAGAAGAAAGAACCTCAGAGCCAGTGGATAAACTTTTCAAGTTAACCCAGATAGTCAAAGAGGCAAAGAGAAAGCAGGACAGTCACTCTGAGAACTATGAGACTCATTGAAGTGTTCAAACACACAAATAATAGGCATCCCTGATGGGGAAGATTATCCCAAAGGAATGCAAGCCCTACTGGAGAAGATTATAAATGAAAACTTCCCAAGTTTTACTGAAGACCTCGACACACTTCTTTTTTTGTGGCCAGGGCTGAGTTTGAACCCGCCACCTCTGGCATACGGGGCCGGCACCCTGCTCCTTGAGCCACAGGTACCGCCCCCCACACACTCCTTTTAAGTGGATATTGAACCCCGGGTCATCTCCACTCAAGTTGCGCTCCTCCAAGACACATTGTAATGAACCTGTCAAAAGTCAAGATGATAGAAAAATTTCTGCAAGTAGCCAGGACAAAGTGCCAAATGAACTATGGAGGCAGAGCAATTAGGATGACAGTAGACTTTTCAACTGAAAACTTCCATCTCCAACATTCTTAGACAAAACAATTTTCAGCCCATAATTCTGTATCCTGATGCACTAAGCTTCAAAATTGATGGAGAATTCAAATCTTTTGCAGATAAATAAGCACTGAGGAAATTCACCACAAGATCAGCTCTACAGGAAACACTTAGACCTAGTTACAACATCTGGCACTACAATGGATGACAAGCAAAGTAAACACCCAGAAGCTAACGGTCAAAACATAGTTTTAACAATGGCCCAAAGGATAAAACAACACAATGGACTTTCACAAAATAAGATGAATAGAACTCCACCACACTTGTCAATTCTGTCAATAAATGTCAATGGACTCAACTCACCACAGAAGAAACACAGGCTGCTTGACTGAATAAAATAGCAAAAGGCATCCACATGCTATCTCCAGAAGACACACCTAGCCTTCAAAGACAAATCAAGACTGAGATGGAAAAAACAATAAAAAAACTCCCAGCAAAAAACAGCATGGGTCCAGATGGCTTCACATCAGAATTTTATCAAAACTTCCAAAGAACTTATAGCCATACTGCAAATTGATTCCAAAAAATTGAGAAGAATGTAATCTTCCCCAACACTTTCTATAAAACAAACATCATCCTGATCCCAAAACCAGAAAAAGAACCAATTATAAAGGAAAACTTGGGCAGTGCCTGTAGCTCAAAGGATTAAGGCACTAGCCCCATATACCAGAGATGGCAGGTTCAAACCTGGCCCCGGCCAAAAACTGCAAACAAATAAATAAATAAAATAAAATTTGTGATTAAAAATAAATAAATAAACAAAAAGGAAAACTTCACACTAATTTCACTGATCAATATAGATGCAAAAACTCTTAGTAAAATCCTAGCCAATAGCTTATACCTACACATTAAAAAAAAATCATTCGTCATGAGCAAGTTTTATTCCCAGGGATGCAAGGCTAGTTTAACATACACAAGTCCACAAATATAATTTACCATATCAACAGAAGCATAATCAAAGACCATTATGAACTGCTCAAGAAATGCAGAAAAAGCATTTGATAAAAGACAGCATCCTTTTCGAATTAGAACACTTAAGAATATAGGCATAAGTAGCACATTTCATAAACTGATTGAAGTCATCTATGACAAACCTACAGCTCATATTATAATGAATGGAGTAAAACTGAAAGCTTTTCCACTCAGGACTGGAACAAGACAAGGTGTCCTCTATCGCCACTAGTATTCAACATAGTGCTAGAAGTTCTACCCAACACAATCAGGCAAGTAAAGGAAATAAAGGGCATCCAAATAGGTGCAGAGGAGGTCAAACTCTCCCTCTTTGCCTACAATATGATCTTTTAGTAAGGGAACCGCAAAGACTTAACTACAAGAGTCCTGGAAGTGATCAAAAAATACATGTCTTAGGATATCAATGTCCACAAATTAGTAACCTTTGCTTATACCAAACAATAACAGCCAAGATGAGAAGCTAATCAAGGACAAAATTCCCTTCACAGTCGCTTCAAAGAAAACGAAATACCTAGGAATATACATAACAAAAAGAGTTTCTCTACAAAGAAAATTATGAAACCTTAAGAAAAAAAAAAGAAGATGTTAACAAAAGGAAGAAGATATCATCCTCATGGCTGGGGACAATCAACATTGTCAAAATGTCTATACTTCCCAATGCAATCTACAGCAAAATACCATCATCATATTTTCAAGGTTTCAAAAAAATAATTCTTCATATTCTTCAAGAAAAAAACACAAATAAGAAAGGCAATTCTTAGTAACAAAAACAAAGCCGGTGGTATCCCCTATCAGACTTTGGGCTATACTACAGGGTCATAGTGATCAAAACAGAATGGTCCTGGCACCAAAAAAAAAGGCTTTGACTTTTTGAACTGAATAAAAAAACATGAGATAGGAAACTAACATCTTATAGCCACCTGATTTTTGATAAACCAAACAAGAACATATCCTGGGGGAAAGAATCCCTTTTCAATAAATGGTGTTGGGAAAACTGGATAACAACATGTAAAAGACTGAAGCTGGACCCACACCTCTCCCCACTCACAAATACTGATTCAAGCTTGATAAAGTATTTAAATGTAAGGCATCAAATAAAACTCCTTGAAGAAAAGTGTGGGGAAAACACTTGGCCTGGGAAGATATTGGCCTGGGAAAGATTTTATGAAGACTTCCATGGCAATGGCAGCAACAACAACAATAGACAAATGGGACTTAATAAAACTGAAACACTTCTATACAGCTAAGGAGACAACAACCAACGCAAACAGACAACCTTCTGAATAGGAAAAGATATTTGCATTTTATGAATTGGACAAACACTTGAGAACTAGGATCTACAGAGGACTCAAATTAACAAAAAAAGACCCAACAATCCCTTATATCACTGGGCAAGCAAGAGAGATGAATAGAACCTTCTCTAAAGAAGACAGGTTAATGGTTAACAAACACATGAAAAAAATGATCCTCATCCCTAATCATTAGAGAAATGCAAATCAAAACTACCCTGAGATATCACCTAACCCCAGTGAGAATAGCTCACATCCAATGTCTCAAAGCTGCAGATGCTGGCGTGGATGTGAAAAAAGGGAACACTTTTATATTGCTGCTGGAACTGCACACTAATACAACCTTTTTGGTAGGAATTATGGAGAATCTTCAAAGAACTCAAATTGGACCTCCTATTTGATCCTGCAATCCGATTACTAGTAATCTACTCAGTAGGAAAAAAAAATCCTTTTATCATAAGGACATCTGCCCTAGACTATTTATCACAGCTCAATTTACAATCGCCAAAATGTGGAAAAAGCCTAAATGCCCACCAACCCAGGAATGGATTAACAAGCTGTGGTATATGTATACCATGGAATACTATTCAGCCATTAGAAAAGATGGAGACTACTCATCTTTTGTATTAACCTGGATGGAGGTGGAACACATTCTTCTTAGTAAAGTATCATGAGAATGGAGAAGTAACCAATGTATTCTAATATGAAAGCAGTAGATGAGATAATATAGGGGCAGGGTAGGGGAATGAGGGAGAAGGGAGAAGAGAGGAGAGAGGGAGATGGGGGGGTCACAGTGTATGGCACACCTCCTTGGGGCAGGACACAAGTATAAGAGAGACTTTATCTAACAAATGCAATCAGTATAACCTAATTCTTTGTACCCTTAATGAATCCCAAACAACAATGAGAAAAAATAAGAGTCAACAAAAATAGGATAAAGAAAATCCTTTGTTGCCTGAGGGAATTGAGTCAGGGCACTCTGTTACTTGCAGCCAAAAGCCCCCCAGCAGAAATAGGAATTAGCTAAGTTGATTCAGGTCTACCTACTTGTTGGGACATTATACCTGTCATAAAAATAAAATCTACTAAAATAAGGTCTAATGTACTCTTGTGGAGACAAAATGGAGATTGATTTCTTGCTAAATCTCCAGTGAAGGGCAAGTAAAAATTCTAGAACTATAAAAACATCAAAATTTTTTAAATTGTGAGAAGTGTAAAGAAGGTAGAAACCTGCCTAGAGACTTCAGTGTTTTTTTTATTGAGGTAAAATTTACATAACATAAAATTAACCATTCTAAAGTATACAATTCAGTGGCATTTAATACATTCACAATATAGTTTAAAAACATTTTTGTCACATCAATAGCAATCCCATACACATTAAGTACAGGTAACCCTTGAACAACATGGGTTTGAACTGCTTAATACACCCACTTAAAACATGAATTTTTTTCAATAAAGACAGTTGGCTCTCTGTATCCTCAGGTTCAACATCTTCTGCAAACAAGTGGCCTGGTATCTTAGATAAAAATCCCAAGGATACGCTGAGCCAAGTATTTGTATGCCACCCCCAATCTCGGGATACCAAGTGACAAATGTAGTCTTCGTTTTCCCCTTCCTCAGGTCCTGGAAACAAATACTCTGCTTTCTGTCTCTAAGGATTTACCTATTTTGGATATTGCATATGAACTGCATTGCACAACATGTGATCTTTTCTGTCTGGCTTCTTTCACATAGCATAATATTTTCAAGGTTCACCCAAGTTGTAGTATGTATCAGTACTTCATTCCTTTTTAGGCTGTTATTTCCTTGTATGGCTATACCCCATTTTGTCAGTTATGAACATCTGAGTGGCTTCCACCTTTTGGCTACTGTGAATGCCACCATGAACATTGTTTATAAGTAACTGTTGGCATCCCTGCTTTCAGTGCTTTCGGATATATACACAGAAGTGGAACTGCAGCATAATAAGGCAATTCTATGTTTAACCTTTTAAGGAATCATCAAAATTCTTTTCCAAAGCAGCTGCATTATTTCACATTCCTACCAAAATTCCACAAAGGTTCCAATTTCTCCATATCCATGCCAACATTTGTTATCTCAGTGGGTGGGAAGCGGTACTTCATTGTGGTTTTGATTTCCATCTCATAATGACCAATGATGTTGAGAATCTTCTCGTGTGTTTTCCATTTATATCTTTGGAGAAATGTCTAATGAAGCCATTTGCTCATTTTTAGAGGTATTGTTACCTTTTTGTTGTTACATTTAAAGAGTTGTTTAGCTTTGTGGATATTTTAGACACTTCTCAGATACATGATTTGCATGTATTTTCTCTCATTTTATAGTCTTTCTTTTCATTTTCTTGATAGAATCATTTGGTGCATAAGAGTTTTTAATTTGATTAAGCCCAAATTATTTTTCTTTTCTTTTGCTGCTTATGCTTTTGCTGTCACATTTAAGACTTCACTGCCAACTCCAAGGTCATGAAGATTTACTCCCACCTATATTTTCTTCTAAAAATTTTATAGTTTCAGCTCTTACATGTAAGTCTTTCACCGTTGAGTTTATTTTTACATATGGTAGGTATATACTTGGGTAATAGTGCAACTTCATTCTTTTACATGTGACTATCCAGTTCTCTGAGCACCTGTTCTTGAAGAAACTACACTTTCACCATTGAATGTCCTTGGCAACTTTGTCAAAAAACAACTGACATTCATTCCTATAATCTCAGTACTTTGTGAGGCTGAGGCAAGAGGACTGCTTGAGTTTGGGAATTTGAGATCTGCCCAGCAACACAGTGAGATCTTGTCTCCATTTTTTTTTAAAAAGAGAATCAACTGAGTCTATAGTTTTATTTCTGGACATTACACCTGGATTTTCTTTTCACCTTTCATCCTCATAGTGTTGAGGAATCCTGTAACACAGAAGTGTCAACAGGTGTAGACAAAGAGAGCCCCGTAAAAGCCACCTTCTACAGAGAAAAGACCAGGAAAATGGCAGCTAGCAGGATAGAAACCCCAACAATAACATTAATACCTAGGGAAAAACTGAGCCTTTTTCTAGTAGTATCCATAGAAATCAAGTGGGAAGATTGGCCTGGCCATCTATCCTCTTTCAAGCTTTACCAAGTAGTGCTTCATGATAGGTCCTATAGGGTGGTATTATATAGGAGTAGAGTATATATTCTGAACTTCCATTTAGGCTTGTTGATAATAGGCAGCCCTTCCTCACTGAGTTGGTGTTAGCAAAAGCTGAGGGGTAAGCCTAGATTTTCACCACCAACAACACAGAGCTGTAGCATGTGGTATTTCCCAAAGAGTGATGAAGAAGATTTGAAAGAAGAGAGACTGAAAAAGAAACTGTTAAAAATTGAAATGAATTTCTAGATAAACACCTATGATGAACCATATGTGAAAATAAGCAAAATTTAAAGGGGAAAAGGTATAAAAACTTAATTACGGTGTGGAACACATTCATAGTTTTCAGAGAGATCTCTGCATACCTAAACACAGAGGAGAGTAGAATAGCTCTTAACAGGTGCTAGAGACCAAACTGTCATTAGAATCAAAAACCACAGAACTAGGATAGGACCAGAGTGACTTCCTGAAAGTGAAGTGACTTCAAAGAAAATGAAATACAATCTTAAGTTTCAAAACAGAATGCCCCAAATGTTCAAGATACTACCTAAAATCACTCATCATATCCAAAACTAGGAAAATCTTAACTAGAAAAAGAAAAGACAATCAATAGATGCCAACATTGAGATGACTCAGATGTTGGAATAATCTAACAAAGATCTGGAAGCAGTCACCATAAAAATGTTTCAATGAGCCATTATGGCTGCTGGTCAACAGAAAATTGGAGGAAAAAATAGAATATTTTCAGCAAATAAATAGAAAACACAAAAGAACCAAATAGAAATTATACAACTGAAAAGTACAGACACAGAAATAAAAACTGACTGGATAGGCTCAAGAGAAAAATGAAAGTGAGAAATGAAAAAACAATCAATGCATTTTAAGACAAATCAGGAGAAAACATCCAATATGAATAAAGCAGAGAAAACAGAGCAAAAAAAAAAAAAGACATGATCCTCAGCTTCAGAGACTTGTGGGACAAGAAAAAAATATGTTAACAAGAATTTCATTAGAAACTCTAGAAAAGAAGAGAAAGAGTTTTAACACAATAAAATTAATATCTGAAGAAATAGTAGCTAAAATTTGGTAAATTTGGCAAAAAGTAAAAGATTCAAGAATCCAAGTTATTCCCAAACAAAATGAATCCAAATGAATTTATTCTATGACACATCATAATCAAAATACTAAAAACTATACACAAACTAAAAATCTTGAAAGCAACTAGAAAAAAAATGAGACATTACCTATAGGCAATGACAACTAAAATCAGAACTTCTCATCTATAATCAGGAAGGCTGGGCGGCGCCTGTGACTCAAAGGAGTAGGGCACTGGCCCCATATACCAGAGATGATGGGATCAAACCCAGCCCTAGCCAAAAACTGAAAAAAATGAAAAAAAATAAAAATAAAAAATATAATCAAGAAGGCTAGGAAGCAAGTGTACAAAAATTTTCAAGTGCTGAAAAGAAAATCACTTTCATTACAAAATTCTGTATCAACAGAAAATATTCTATAGGAATGAAGAATAAACAATGACATTCTTAATATAATATGACAACTTATTATCAACAGATTATTCCTGAGAGACTGCCTATACAAAGTCCTCCAACCAGAAAGGAAATAACATAAAGAAGCTCTGAACAGAAAAGCAATGAAATGAAAGTAAATATAATAGTTTATCCTTCTCTTCAAGCTTAAAGTATGTTTAATAACTATCTTATGTGCTGCTCAATGTATATGTAACAAAATCCAAGATAACTGTATTATATTATGGGGAAATATATACAATTATAACTGTATTGCAAAGGGGGAAGGTAAGGATATCTAAAAGTAGATAGGTTTTTATGTTTTACTCAAAGTGGCAAAATGTTAACAATATACAATAAAAATTTATAAATGTACATTATAATACCAAAAGCAACCAAGAGAAAAAAAAAACCTAGCCAAAAAGATATTCACTAAGACACTATATGAAAGTGGAATTCTACAAATTGTTTACATAATCTATAAGAGGGGAAAAAAAAAGAAAAAACTGAGAAATGAAAAGCAGAACAGAGAAAACATGCAATAAACTAATCAATCAAGTGGGAACACACCTACGGTGCATCTTAGCAGGGTACTGGCGAAACTTATTAAAGGTAGAGTATTAATGTCTTTATATAGTGATCAAGGAAATGCCATGAAGGATATCTGTAACAGTACGATCAAAATATTTCTGAATGTGTATGAATCGTGCCCTGTGATTGCACCAATGTACATAATTATGATTCAATAAAATTATTTTAAAAAAAGACTAAATTAATGAAGAAACAAGATAATTTAAAATTTATGTGCACTTAATAATATGACCTAAAATAAATAATACAAAAACTAATAGAACAAGTAGAAAAATAAATATCCACAATTTGTGCAGATTTCAGCACATCTCTTTTAATGACTGATAGAATATTTTGTTAAAATTATTGAGGATATGGAAGATTTGAAAAACAGTATTGCTATCATGTGAATGTCTGCATTGCCCCCAAATTTATATATTGGAACTTACACCTCCAGATGACAGTGTTAGGAGGTGGCACCTTTGGGAGGTGTTTAGGCCATGAAGGTTCTGCCCTCATGGATGAGATTCATGCCCTCATAAGGAGGGAACGAGAAAGGAAGGAAGTTCATCCCTTTGTGTTCTTCTGTGACTTTAACTGTGTGAGGACACAACACTCTTCCCTTTCTCATCCCTTCTACATTGAGGCTGCAGCAAGAGGCACCACCTTGCAAACAGAGAGTAATAAGCTGGATCTGCTGGGACTTTGATCTTAGACTTCTTAGCCTCTAAAACTGTGATAAAATTAATTTCTCTTGTTCCTAAATTACCCTGTCTAAGATATTCTATTAGAAGTACAAATGGACTAAGATAAGGATTAAGAAACTTGACCAAATGAGCATCTAAAGAATGTCCACAAACAGCCTGACAACTGCAGAATGTACAATTTCTTGCAATCATACACATACATTTCAAAAATAGACCACATCATGAACCATAAAGCAAGTCTCAACAAATTTCTGAAGACTGGGATCAGAGTATGTTCTCTGACCTCAACACAGTTAAACCAGAAACAAAATTAAAATAATAATTTTTTGATTCTCAAATATTTGGAAATTAATATTGATAGTTACAGGATAAGGGAAATAGATGGGAATTTTAAAACATTCAGAGCTAAATGATGATGAAAAACTATTCACTGAGACCTACAGAAAATATTAGCTTCAAAATACATCTACTAGTAAAGAAAAAAAATAGTTAAGCATCCATCTCAAAAAGTTAGGAAAAGAAGGGGGAAATAAACTAGGAGAAAGAATATAGCAGCAATCAATGAAACAGAATAAAGATATAAGAGAAAAGAGAAACAAAGCCAAAGTTGATTCTTTGGAATGATAAGGAATGGCGCAGATAACTCACAAAAGAAATTGTTCAGATGCTAAAGATATCAGATAAAAGAAAATTATGAGAAATTTAATACCTATAAATTTTAAAATACAGATGAAATTGGCACAGTAATGTACCTGACATATTTGACACACACAGAAGATCATTTTTAACATTTTTGTCTTTCATTTAACAACACTGTTTTCAGAAATAATCACATAATCAAGTAAATAATATTAATGGGCAGAGGAAAAACATAGTAAAAATTTTCTTTTAACTGAAAGTTTTCTATTGTTAAATTACATATGCTAGTAAGCACGCACAAACACAGACCCTCCAAAATGTTTTTTCCATTAGAGACAAGGTCTTCCTCTGCAGCCAGGCTAGAGTGTAGTGGCACAATCACTGATCATTGTAACCTCAACTCCTGGGCTCAAGCAATCCCCCTGTCTCACCTGCCTGAGTATTGGGCCTACAGGTATGAGCCATTGAGCTCAGCCTAATAAAATAAATATTACCAAAAAAAAGATGAAAAATTAATGGATTAATACTTTTCAATTGCCTTAATGTATTTTTAAGAAAATACTCATGCTTACATATTAATCTGTCACAGTAATGAAGACAAATATTATGCTTTCTATTTTGAGCCTAACCTCCTGCAAATCTGTCACTGATTTCATCAAGACCGATCTTCATGTATTCATGCCCATAGACAGTCTAGCCAGATTTGTCAATCTATCTTTGCTCAGAATTGAGCAAAACTCATTGTTTTATTTTAATTTTGAAAAATATCCTTTCATATAAATGAACAGATATACTGGTATTTAAGAAAAGTCTTAAACACAATATTAAGCTTGGCCACTATTCATAAAAACCTCACTTCTCAATAAATTTCAGAAATTGCAGTAGTGGCCATACCTTTGTTTTTTGAGATCTATTCTAGTCACTTTCAAACATTTCTACAAATGTTTAAAAACTCCAAGTGGTCACACAGTGGTAGTATTTATGCAATTCAAATTCTGTTTCTTTGTTTCTCCAATCATTGTGCTATCACTGTTATCTAATCTACTATTTAAACCCAGAAACATAGAGTAACACGGGAGTTGGAGATATTACCCGCACAAAAGCAAGCAAGCTCCAATAATTGCACCTGTTACAAACTTACCTTAGAAACAAAGGTGTGTAGCTGAGTCCAAGTGTTTTAAGGGTAACACTGTAATTAAGAATTTTCCAACCTTTTGGGTGGCACCTGTGGTTCAATGGAGGACACCGGCCCCATATGCCAGAAGTGGCGGGTTCAAACCCAGCCCCAGCCAAAAACTGCAAAAAAAATAATAATAATAATAATAAAGAATTCTCAACTTTTACATACAATACAGTGTGTTTAAAAGAGTAAGTTTTTTAAATTTCTAATTTGAAGCTTACTTTTATGAAAATGCAACAGAAATCTCAGCCATTATTTTAGAACTTAAGCAGTAAGAGATTGGAGGAGTGGTTTTAAATTCTGACATTGTTTTTATATTCTCCACAGACAATGAACTCCCTTATTGCATAAATCCAGGGTGCACAGCTCCCACTACTCTCATCTTGGTACCAAAAGGACAGATCCCTAGAAAATTACAACTTATGAAAACTGACTCTGTATACCAGAACGCACATTATAAAAATGTTCATAGCAGTATTGTTCGTAATTGCCCCCCACACACACACACACACACAATCCCTTAATTTCTATCAACAATATAAAAGTCAAATAGTGTGTGTTATGGTCATACAACACAATACTATACAGCCAACACCCTTCCCCTAACAGTACCATCTTTCTTTTCTCTGTAACAACTAAGACAATTTATTCAGTCTCCTTTATTGCCCATTTCCCCCTTGGGTTGGTAACCTCCACAAGGGCAAGCATCAAGTCCTGATTTACATTAGCACCCAGCCTGGTGCCTGAGACATGGTAGGCACTCACAGTCATTTAATGAATGAAGGAATAAGTGGTGAGTTATAGGTTACAGTAGAGCCCTGCTTGCTTGGGAGCTACCTATTCCATCACTTTAAGGTGACTTTGTCATAGTCTATGCAATTATCTTTTTTGTTTCATCTTCAAAGTAAAATCTTTTCTTCATTCCCAAAATCTTGGAGGACCTTCACTGTATGCCCAAATACTAACAACACAGGTAGTGGCTGATGTGGAACTGATAAACTCAGGAACTCTAACACCTGTCAGAATATAACAAATAAAAATGATCAGCATTTACTGAGTGCTTCCTCTCTGCAGGGGCAACCCTGAGAGTCTCCCATGTAATTCCTTCAATGTTCACAATGATCATATGAAGCAGATACTAGTAGGATAATCATTTTGCAGGTGAGGAAACTTTTCAAAACTCACACCACAGGAAAGGTAGTGGAGCTGGATTCCAAACCAACAGGCCAGAGTGTGCTACAGTGTGTTAAATATTCAGGGTTGAAAATGAGACTGTTACTAATTGCAGCTCACACCTCATGTTGGTTGGCAGGTTGAACAGCATGGCCTCGGTTGTGTGGTGAAGAGAGACTGAGCTGATGGGCACCACATGGGGTTTGTGAAGCCAGGCTTCAGAAAGCCAGTGCTCATGTAGACTTCCAATAAAGGACCCTTCAGATCCCACCTTTTTCCTGTGCTGGGTAATCTCAGGATTTACCTGAAGGAGCCAGGATTTTGTCTCTTGTGATCCTAGCTGGGGGCTCAGAGCGCCTGTTGCTTCTGGAGTCATCTATAATTAGAGGATTAAACCATCTCACATTTGGGCTGACTGCAGGCATCCTTGACAAGTAGCCTCACTGATGGGTATGATGTCTCTGTGGTTTGTGGCTCCATGTGGAGATGGATAGAACTTCAGAAAAATAGAACAGAAAAAAAATAAACTGCAGAAATCTTTCAAGTTTTCATTTCTGCCTGCTCAGGTTTTATTCCCTTTTTGAACATTTCATGCACCAGAGATACACAACCATTCTCCTACCTTCCTCTGCCACCCTGCAAACTGGCTGCAGCCTCACAGCTCCTATCACACTGCTCTGGGTTATGTGCTGTCCAGGGACATTGTCTGTTCACACCCACAGGTTTGTTTGGCACAGGAAAAAGCATCTGGGATTTCTTCCAAAGCTGCTCTTCCTTTTACTGGCTCCTCTACATTCTCTCAGGTTCCATTAATATTGACCCTTAAATACTCAGCCCTCACTCGTTAAACTTCCTTTTGGTCAGCTACTAGAATATTATCAAATTATAAGATGTTTGTTACAGAAACACCAAATAACATAAAAGTATGTTAAGGAGAAAGTAAAAGTCTCCTATAATTTCACCTACACTCTAGAGATGAACACTATTAAGTTTGTGCCTATATTACAAACCCCCTCAAAGGATATGAAAATTGATAAATAGATGTTAACATATAATAAATTATTATTTTACTATTTTATAATCTAATTTTTTACTCAATAATATATTATGAACATTGGCCCATATCTAAAACATTTGAAACATTGATCTATCATATCCTTATTAATGTCTGCATATTATTTCTCAGTCCAAAAGCAAACCCACATGAATGAAAAGAACCATCAACCATCCTGATAAAAACTGGGCTTCCTCCTTGACACACCTTTCCCTCTTAATATCTCCCCAGATTCACACATTTACCAATTCCTTTGCCCCTATGATTCACTCAAATGCACCCCTCTTTTCCACTCTGTCACCACCACTTCAGATCATGCACCATCTTCTTTCACCTAAATTGTCTCTCAATTGGTACTTTCTCAAATTAGAAATCTGATCAGATGAACAAACTCGACATCCAGCCCTTCTTCCTTTAAAAATACTATAATAATTTCCCTTTGCTCCTTGGATAGGGACAAAATGCCTTAACATGATCCACAAAGCCCTCCTGGAAAAGCCCCTGTTGGTGCCAAAGGTCATACATATTTAAAAATTTGTTAATCATTATCAGGTTGCTCTCCAAAATGGTAGACAAAGTTACATCAACACCAATGATATGAGAAAGTGCAAACAAGAAATTGTTTTTGTAACTTCTCCACCTCTAACCAACCACCACCATCCAATATAAAAAAAAAAAAAACTGATCTAACCAGCATTACATCTTTATATCCATAAAATAATATGACTTGAGGCAATTTCAAATTAATACAAAAAATGCTGTAGTAACTTTAGCTCTGCCAGCTATGTTACCACACAAAAACTCAGTTGGGAGATAATTACAAATCCTAGCATCCAAAGCCTCCCACAGCCTTGCAAGTGGGAGGGTCTGCTTAGCTCCTGAGTACTTCTAATTTTAGTATCTCTAAGGCAGCCAGCTGAAGGATGGTTCTTTCTTCAATCTAGGAAACTGTTTGCTGTCCATTTCCTCTTTTAACTCTTCTCTGGATTGATTTGAGGCCATTCCTTCCCCACACATTTTCTTCAGGGTTAATTCTTTTTTATTTTTAAAATGTCCCCAGAACATGAAGCACAGCATTAATTCTTGGTTAATGGTCAGCATTATGAAGGGTCTAAAACTGGACTTCCATTCAGAGTCCATGCTTTCAGTGGACTCTGGTGCAACCCTGACTTGCTACTGCTCAATTATCCAGATGTTTTGTACAAGCCACAGAAAAAAGCAACAGCTTAAAAATTCCCTCAAACATAGCTTCCATGTTTCATTCATTCAATCATGTATTTGTTGATTAATTAAGTAAAGAACCATGGGAAACCTATTATGTGGCAAGGAATTAATTAAGTTCCAGAAAACTAGCAAAGAAAAAGGCAGAAGCAATCCTTGGCTTTCTGAGGATCATAGCCCAGCAAAATAGTGTACAAGGTAAATAGGGCCCCAAGGCAATGGGTAATTTCTGACTTTTATTAAGGCTGTATTTCCGTCCTCATCATTCAATATCAATTCAGATCAAACCTGGATCTCTCATTTAGGAGAATTCTTGAGTTACCCTCAGAGCTTGTATTTTGTGTTCCCAGAGATAACCTCTCCAACCAAAACAGAACCTTTTCAAATTAATGCCTTTTGTTCATAGCACTTTCATGCTGTTTTTCTTGTCTGCATTTAAAAAAATCTTCCTAGGCCAGGTATGGGGGCTCATACTTATTATCCTAGTACTTTGAGAAGCTTAGACAGGCTTGCTTGAAGCCAGGAGTTAGAAACCAGCTCAATTGAGCAAGAGTGAGACTACATCTTGAACAAATAGAAAAATTAGCTGGGCTCAGTGGTGCGTGCCTATAGTCCCAGAAGTTGAGGAAAAAAGATTGCTTGAACCAAGGAGTTTGATCTATGATGATGCCACTACACTTTTAGCCTAGGCAACAGAGCAAGACCTTGTCTCCAAATATATATATATATATACACAATATTAAAACTAAATATTGGGAGGAAAATCTTCCTAGGTCCTGCAGTTTACTAAATTATTGATCCTACCTCTTTACTTCTTCTTGCGTTCATACCTTTTGCCAAATGACTTCACAATTCCTCTTATTGGAGGCCTTGACCTAGAACTCAGCCATGTGAATTGCTCTGGCCAATGCAATAAATATTATCAAACATGACTGCAACAGATTGTAATGTACTTGCTTGCATGGGTATGGTTTCTTGCACTCCTACCTTTACCATAATCAGAACATGCCCAGGCAGCCCAATGAAGAAAGAAGGGTGATATATACCTGGAATAAACCTGGATCCAACTCACAACCTAGCATCAGGCCTGTCAGACCTGGATTGGCCCACCCCTAGTTACCGGCAGGTGCATGGGTGAGAATAAATGACTTTGCTTGAAGGCAATTTGTTTGAAGTGTTTTGTTACACAATAGGTGATCCATGCAGTATCTCCTACAACTGATATAAACAACCCGAAGTCTCTTCTCCCTAAAATTCCATTAGGCCTCTCTCTAAAGTCCAAATGAAAAGTTGATTATGCAGAGCAGAGGCAAGATGGCCAGCCGGAGCCAGCTTTCCACAGAGGGTCCCATCCAGAAGAAGAGTTAGAGGACAGAAGTTTAGCAAGTAAGCTGATGGTTTGGAGCTGAGCCAAGAGAAAAGGTTGAAAAATGCACACCAACCCTGCTGAGGCAAGCTGAAACCCCAAGGAAACAAACAATAGATACAAAATCCATTGCCAAGGGGATGGAAGCCCTCTGCCCCATAAGAACAGCTCATAGTATACTTTCTACAAACAGCAAGCACAAGGGTATCAGGGTTCTGATACCCTCCTAATTTATCCCACAGGAGAGACCCTCTAAAAATCAGAACTCCTTCCCCAGAGAGGACCCAGTAACACTAGGGGCACTCTCCTGCCAGGCATAAAACTGTATAAATTCTTTACCTACAGTTTTGAACTCCCAGTGCTCCCCTTCAGTCTCATCCCAAGGTCTGGAAGTCTGTCCCCCATGAAGTCCAGATTCTGGGGAGTTTTCTCAAGAGGTGTGGACAGGGTGTGGGCTGTTGTAGGTCTGTGCTGATTTTGTGACGGGGGGGTAAGGAGAGGACTGTGGACCAAGAGGGAGAGAGAGAGGTAGTGCCCCATGGCACAGAGCAGCAGCAGCAGCAGTGGAAACAACAGGGCTCTCATCCCTGGTGATATTTGGAGAGACACTCCCTGCCTCTCTTAGCAACTGATGGCAGCCACTGGTGGAACAGATCTTGAGACAGAAACACAGGCCCCATGAGTAAAGGGTATGCCTGAGGAGGTATCTGCCTGGGCAGAGGACAGCCCGGATGGAGACTAAAAGATGCATGCACAAAGATGGCATACTTCCGGGGGGGGGGCTGAAAAAGAAGTGCTGCTTTTGTGAGCCTAAGAAGCACCCAGCCCCCAGGGGATCATAACTGAGACAAAAGCAGGTGGGGCAATTACACCAGCCCAGAGAGAAGCAAAAGTTGTGAGATGAATGTGAGCTTTAACCATGCCAGCCCCAAAACAGAGTGCAGCCAAGACAGAAACACCAGCTCCATGAGTTTCAGTGCAACAGTGATGGCACAAAGTGCATCTGAGACAGATGCCAGATCCACGAGAATCGGAGCAATGGCAGCAGCACAGGGCAGGGCTGAGCCAAGTTTCTGTGAATTCAAATAGAGCCCGGCCCACAGGGGAATATAGCCAGGACAGAATTGCTCATTCTGCCAGGATATAAGTGGCAGCAACATCAATCTGGGGTGGGGCCTGAACTGAGTGAACCACCCCACCTTCCATTTAGCACCTGAAGTTGTCAGGTTCCAGCTCTCCATGTGGGCTGGTGGCAAAGTGCAGAAGGCTGGTGGAGGAGACATAAATCTCCCTGTGACTCAGGCAGGAGTGAACCCCTGGAGCATCTGCTGATTGGAGGGAACAGGGTCACAGTCCCTCCAGGGTTATTAGTGACTGGGTGTGGCAGAGGTGTCAGATGGGGAAGGAGGCATCAACCTTTCTGGACTAATTCATTTGTTGGGTAGGTCCTTCTGACTCCAAGAACTGGAGCGAGTCATACTCGATTTGCCAGCAGACTCCTACTTTCTAATTGCTGGAGACCTTTTGAACTCTCCCACTTGAGACTGGGTGCTATCTGGGACAAATTATTTGGAACTCTTGACCTGAGCCAATCACCCAAGGACTATCCACAGTGATACCGTGTGTGTGTGTGTGTGTGTGTGTGTGTGTGTGTGTGTGTGTGTGTGTGTGGTTGAGGGAAGGTTTGATTTTCCTTTTCCAGTTGATGCCCATAGGGGGCGGGGTGACTTAGTTGCTGGTATTTCTCCACAGCTGAGACTTCAACCCAGAGTCACTGATTCACTAGGAGTGAACAGAGACCAGCTGAAAACAAGACAGAGGCACTTAACCCCACAAAGCAAGTCCCCAGTGTCTCAGGCTATAGCACTGTAAGAGTCCTTTGCAAAGCTATAGTGGAAAGGATACAGACACTAGTCCCAGCTCTTGGGCAAAGGGCTGGTTAATCCCTACTCCAGGAGTCCCCAACACAACTTCACCTTATCTGCTCATCTAGCCAACAGTGTAAAATAATCATGAGGCAGAATCAGTGGGAAAACTCTGGCAACATGAATAATCAGAATAGAAGATCTCCTTCAAGGAAAGACATGGCAGATGCACCAGGAGACTCCATTTATAAACAAATGGCTAAGATGTCAGAAATCGGATTCAGAGTTTGGATTGCAAACAAGATGAATAGAATGGCGCTAAAGTTGGAATTAGAAATTCAAGGAGCATTTCAAAAGTTGTCTCAGGAATTCAATGAATTCAAAGACAAAAATCACCAAAGATTTTGGCACATTGAAACAATAACTTTCAGTCGTCAAAGATCTGAGAAATACAGTAGAATCCCTCAATACCAGAATAGAGCATGCAGAGGAAAAGATTTCTGACATTGAACACAAAGCTTTTGAACACTCTGAAACTCTTTAAGAGGAAGAGAAGTGGAGAGCAAAAATGAGTCATTCTCTCAGAGAGCTCTGGGATAATTCAAGGAAAATTAATATTCACCTTATAGGAATTACAGAAGGTGACAAGGTGGCTTAGAAAGGCCCAGATGCTCTACTTCATGAAATAATCAAAGAGAACTTCCAAGACATGCCAAGAGAGTCTGAAAAACAGATAGGAGATAGTTTCAGAACCCCAGTACAACTCAATCCAAATAAGACATCTCCTAGACACATTATAATTAACTTTGCCAAGGTTAATATTAAGGAGAAAATTCTGAAAGCAGACAGATGTAAGAAAACCATTACCTACAAGGGGAAGAAGATTAGAATGACTGTAGATCTCTCTGCTGAAATCTTTCAAGCTAGAAGAGGGTGCTCATCCACTTTTAATCTCATAAAACAAAATAATTTTCAACCCAGGATCCCATATCCAGCTAAACTGAGTTTCATTTAAGCTGGAGAAATTAAATACTTTAATGACAATCACATGTTGAAGAAATTTGCCATAATTAAGCCAGCTCTCCAAGATATTCTCAGACCTATTCTCCATAATGACCAGTGCAATCCTCCACCACAAAAGTAGTCATTCAGAAACTTTTGTTCATATTCCAACTTCCACAGTGGCAAAAGACTAAAAATGTTCACTGGACTTTCAAAAAACTCAATACCCAGAATTCTACCAGACTTATCAATATTCTCAATTAATGTGAATGGCTTAAATTATCCTCTAAAGAGGCACAGATTGGCTTTTGTATTCACAGATTGAATACAAAAACTCAGGCCAGATATCTGCTGCATATAAGAATTTCATCTTATCTTAAAAGATAAGTACAGACTCAGGTGAAGGGATGGTCATCTATATTTCAGGCAAATGGAAATTGGAAAAAAGCAGGTGTTGCAATTTTATTCACAGATACAATGGCTTCAAACCAACAAGAGTAAGGAAAGATAAGGATGGTCACTTCATATTTGTTAAGGGTAACACTCAACATGATGAGATTTCAATAATTAACATTTATGCACCCAACCAGGATGTGCCTCAATTTATAAGAGAGACACTAACAGACATGAGCAACTTGATTTACTCCAGCACCATAATAGTTGGAGATTTTAACACTCCTTTAGCAGTGTTGGATAGACTCTCCAATGAGAAGCTAAGCAAAGAAATTTTAGATTTAAACTTAACCATTCAACAATTGGATTTAACAGACACCTACAGAACATTTCATCCTAACAAAATCGAATACACATTCTTCTCATCAGCCCATGGAACGTCCTCCAAAATCGATCACATTTTAGCTCACAAGTCTAACCTCAGCAACTTTAAAAGAACAGAAATTATTCCTTGCATCTTCTCAGACCATCATGGAATAAAAGTTGAACTCAGAAACAACAGGAATCTGTATACCCATACAAAAACATGGAAACTAAATAGCCTTATGCTGAACAATAGCTGGGTAATAGACGAGATTAAGAAGGAAGTTACTCAATTTTTGGAACAAAATGGTAATGAATACACGAATTACCAGCACCTCTGGGATACTGCAAAAGCAATCCTAGGAGGGAAATTTATAGCACTGCAAGCCTTCCTCAAGAAAACGGAAAGAAAGGAAGTTAAAAACTTACTGGAACATCTCAAACAACTGGAAAAGGAAGAACATTCCAACCCCAAACCTAGTAGAAGAAAAGAAAGAACCAAAATTAGGGCAGAATTAAATGAAATTGAAAACAAAAGAATCATTCAGAAGATCAACAAAACAAAATGTTGGTTTGATAAACCTTTGGCCAATCTAACCAGAAATAGAAAAGTAAAATCTCTAATATCATCTATCAAAAAAGATAAAGGAGAAATAACAACAGACTCTTCAGAAATTCAAAAAGTCCTCAATGATTACCACAAAAATCTCTATTCCCAGAAATATAAAAATTTGAAGGAAATGGACCAATGCCTGGAAGTACACCACCTTCCTAGAAACCAGAAAGAATTAGAAATCTTAAATAGACCTATATCAACCACTGAAATAGGATCAACAATATGAAATCTCCCTAAAAAAAGGGACCAGATGGCTTCACATCCGAATTCTATCAAACCTTTCGAGACTATCTAGTACCTATATTATACAATGTTTTCCAAAGCATAGAAAAAGAAGGAATACTTTTCAACACATTCTATGGTGCAAATATCACCTTGATACCAAAACCAGGAAAGGATCCAACAAAGAAAATTATAGACCAATATCATTAATGAATATCAATACAAAAATATTCAATAAGATCTTAGCAAACAGTATTCAACAACACAGCAAAAAAATTATACGCCATGATCAAGTTGGTTTTATTCCAGGGTTACAAGTTTGGTTCAATATATTCAAATCTATAAATGTAATACATCACATCAATAAAATAAAAAACAAAGACCATATGATTCTCTCAATTGATGCAGAAAAAGCCTTTCATAAGATCCAGCATCCTTTCATGATCAGAATTCTTAAGAAAATAGGCATAGAAGGGACATTTCTTAAACTGACAGAGGCCATCTACAGCAGACCCACAGCCAATATCATATTGAATAGTATAAAACATTGAAAACATTTCCACTCAGATAAGGAACAAGGCAAGGATGCCCACTGTCTTCTCCACTGCTATTCAACATAGTAATGGAAGTCTCAGCCATAGCAATTAGGCAAGAGAAGGCAATTAAGGGTATACAAATAGGGTCAGAGGAGATCAAACTCTCACTGTTTGCTGATGACATGATCCCATACCTGGAAAATCCCAGGCACTCAACTTCAAAACTCCTAGTAGTGATCAAGGAATACAGCAGTGTCTCTAGATACAAAATCAATACTTACAAGTCAGTACACCAACAATAGTCAAGCTGAAAAACCAATCAAGGACTCTATTCCTTTTACAATAGTGCCAAAGAAGATGAAATATCTGATAATTTACCTAACAAAGGATGTGAAAGATCTCTATAAAGAGAATTATGAAACTCTGAGAACAGAAATAGCTGATGTTAACAAATGGAAAAACATACTATGCTCATGGCTGGGAAGAATCAACATTGTTAAAATGTTCATATTACCCAAATCAATCTACAGACGTAATGCAATCCCTATTAAAGCACCATTGTTATACTTTAAAGAACTTGAAAAACTAGTACTGCAATTTATATGGAATCAGAAAAAAACTCGAATAGCAAATACATTACTCAAAAATAAGAACAAAGCAGGAGGTATCACATTACCAGACACCAGGCTATACTATAAATCTATAGTGACCGAAACAGCATGGTACTGGCACAAAAACAGAGAGGTAGATTTATGGAACAGAATAGAGAACCAAGAGATGAACCCAGCTGCTTATCGTCATTTGATCTTCAACAAGCCTATCAAAAATATTCAGTGGGGAAAAGATTCCCTATTTAACAAATGGTGCTGGGTGAACTGGCTGGAGACCTGTAGAAGACTGAAACAGGACCCCCACCTATCACTATTAACAAAAATTGATTCTCACGGGATAGAATATTTAAACTTAAGACATGAAACTATAAAAATACTACAAGAGAGTGCAGGGAAAACACTTGAAGAAATTGGCCGGGGAGAATATTTTTTGAGGAGGACCCCCCCCCGGACAATTGAAGCAACACCAAAAATACATCACTGGGATCTGATCAAACTAAAAAGCTTTTGCACAGCGAAGAGCAAACAGACAACCTTCAAAATGGGAGGAGATATTTACAGGTTATGTCTCTGACAAAGGGAGAACTCTAACATATTAGCAAGAAAAGAATAAGAGATCCCATCTCAGGGTGGTCAAAGGATTTGAAGAAAAACTTCTCTGAAGAAGACAGGTGCAAGCCCTACAGACACATGAAAAAATGCTCATCATCCTTAATCATCAGAGAAATGCAAATCAAAACCACTTTGAGATACCGTCTAACCCCAGTAAGATTAGCCCACATCACAAAATCCCAAAACCAGAGATGTTGGCGTGGATGTGGAGAAAAGGGAACACATCTACACTGGTGGTGGGAATGCAAACTAATACATTCCTTTTGGAAGGATGTTTGGAGATCATTTAGGGATCTAAAAATAGACCTGCCATTCGATCCTTCAATTCCTCTCCTAGGTATATATCCAGAAGACCAAAAATCACTTTATAACAAAGATATTTCCACCAGAATGTTTATCACAGCCCGATTCATAATTGCTAAGTCATGGAAGAAGCCCAAGTGCCCATCGACACATGAATGGATCAATAAATTGTGGTATATGTACACCATGAAATATTATGCAACCTGAAAAACAAGATGGAGACTTTACCTCTTTCATGTTTACATGGATGGAGCTGGAACATATTCTTCTTAGCAAAGTATCTCAAGAATGGAAGAAAAGGTATCCAATGTACTCAGCCCTACTATGAAACCAACTTATAGCTTTCATATGAAAGGTATAACCCAAGTATAGCCCAAGAAGAAGGGGAAAGAGGAGAGGGAGAGGAGGAGAGGAGAGGGGAGAATGGGTAGAAGGAGGGTAGTTGGTGGGAACACAACTATGGGTACATTTTATAAGGGTACATGTTCAATTTACTAAGTGTAGAGTATAAATGTCTTAACACAATAACTAAGAAAATGTGGTGAAGGTTATGCTAACAAGTTTGATGAAAATATTTCAAATTGTACATAAAACCAGCACATTGTACCCCATAATTGCATTAATGTACACAGCTGTGACTTAATAAAAAAAAAAAAAAGTTGACCATACATTAAAATTTCTGAGGAGAGCCTATTCATTGGGGAGCTATCACAAATCTGGTATTTTTACGAACAGATTGAGCTATCCCCTCTGTCCTTCCTCTCTCTGGCAAAGCTATTATCTCTGCTATTTTTGGTGCTCCCTCCAATCAAATAGCACAGATTCTCTGGGCTCCTAGGGAGGAGTACTGGAAGGAAAGCTTAGAAGGAAACACAGGACTGAGTTGAAAGTATAATTCTGGTGTTTATTAGGTGTGTATCTTTGAGTTTTAAGATAATCCAAAGTCATTGAATCTCATTTTATTTGTCTTAAAAAATAAGACCATTACCCATCCTAAACTAAGTAAGGTTACCTATGTGAAAATCTTGGCTCTGAAGTCAATTTTGGGATTCAGTAAAAGTTGTAGGCTATTTTTTGCTTTCTTTAGTATTGTTTTATAACTGTCAATAATTTGTAGTGGTTTTCTTCCTATTCTTAGTTATCACCATTCTTTCCTGTATTTGGGGAATATCAGAACTAAAGAAGTAAAAAGAGACCTTCCTACATTTTCTAGAAGATAAAAATACATTTGAAAAAAATACCTTATATCACCACTTTTAAACCTCAAAGGAAGAAATCAACATATGTGACTTATATAAAAATAAAGTTATGTCAGGGCTTAAGGATAAATATATCAAAAAGAAGCTAGACATACTCTCCCTCTCTCATATTTGATGAAAGGATACAGAATTAGTAAATAATAATCATAGCAGCAAAAAATTCATAAACAATAAACCAAACATCTACAAACTTCAAAAAATGAGGGTCAAGAAGTGAATCAAGTTTATGGTGTGGTTCTATAAATTCCTAATTTTGCCCTCAGCTACCAGAAACCAAAGTGAGAAAAAGGTGAATCAACAAAATCCTGAGACTTCCTTCAACAGTCTTCAGTCTAGAGATAAGACTAGAGCCTGATCCCTAGTCATGGTAAAACTCTCAAGAAAAAAAGACCCCTACTACCCACAAAGGAATTTAGGGGTGTCTAGAAAGAGGAAAATGACCTTTCAAGGTGCCAAGCTGAATTTTAAGGATGAGCTGAAGCTGGGAGTAGTCTTTCTAGGACACAGACACACCCTGACTACAAAGTGTAAATACAGAATAGGCCATTTCATATTACAAAATCCCAGATAGCCCAGAACCCAGGTCCTGCAGCAAAGCTTGTCTATGACTCTGGGAATATTTTCCTCCTCCACTCCCAACCCCAGGTCCTGCCCTGTGCCCCTGGAAAATTGAAAAGTGAATAAAACTGCAAAACTCCAATAACCCCGCTTTCAAATTATGGTTGAAAAGAAAAACAACAGGCTTCAGTTACAGAAGGAAGGGAGCCAAGGAGAATTTGGCCACAGTCATTCAGAGAAAATACAGGGATAAACAGAGTTACTCACATCAACATGAACAAGATAAAAAGAAAAAAACGTAGTCTGGGCATGGGGGCTCATGCCTATAATCCCAGCACTTGGGAGGCTTTGACAGGTGGATTGCCTGAGCTCACAGGTTCAAGACCAGCCTAAGCAAGAGCAAGGCCCCATCTCAAAAAAATAGCCAGGTGTTGTGGGAGGCACCTGTAGCCCCAGCAACTCCAGAGGCTGAAGCAAAAGGATCTCTTGTACCCAAGAGTTGGAGGTTGCTGTAAGATGTGGTGCCACAGCATTCTACCGAGGGTGACAAAGTGAGACTCTGTCTAAAAAAAAAAAAAAAAAAGAAAGAAAAGAAAGAAAGAAAGAAAAGAAAAAGTGTAGCAATTACACAAATTACCACAGCAAAGGGAACACAGAATGCTAATGACAAAATACTCATTTTAGAAGAAAATATCCTGAAATTGATTTGGGCTATAGAGAAACTTAATAAAAACATGAAATGAATAATCAAGAGTGTAAAAACAGCCAGGTGTGGTAGGATGGGTCTCAGAAGTCTGAAGTCGGAAGACCAATTCAACCCAGGAGTTCGAATCCAACCTGAGCAACATACTGAGACCTTGTCTCTGAAGAGAAAAAAAATTAAAGTATGAAAATTAAATAAACCATGAAATGAATAATCAAGAGTGTAAAACAGCCAGGTATGATAGGATAGCTACTCAGAAGCCTGAAGTGGGGAGACCAATTCAACCCAAAATAAAAGTATGAAAATTAAATTTAAAAACAACAGAATGGGACCAAAAGAGAGATTACATAACTATGAAATAACCTGAGGGCTAAAGTTACATTGTCAAAAAACTAATAAACCATTTAAAAACGTCAACAATCTAGACCTGACTGAAGAATAAATCACTGCTTGAGGAATGACATTAAGATAATAAAAGAATAGATCTTAGGAAAAAAAGATGATTTCTAAAGTACTTAGAAGATAATAGATATAATGAACAAAGGCCATCTAACTTAGGAATTATCTCTGAAAAATTGCCCTGAAGCAGGATATAAATCTCATAGTTAGAGATATGACATAAAAAAATGTCCTGCTATAAAGTAAGAACTAATGCCATGTACTAGAAAATTCCAATATGGAATCATTAACAAAACACCACTTTCTTGCATTATTGAGATACAAAGAGTATGCATCCAGCAGTCTCCAAAAAAAAAATGTATATCACTTACAAAGAGGTGAATACCAGACATACAAAGGTAACGAGCATTCTCAACATAAAAGACCATAGGGAATTAAGCATCTAAGAATCCTTCTTTAAAAATCTCGCCAATAACAAATTCAGCCAATGGAAAGTAAATACAGGAGCTGTAATAGAGGGAAGTGCAAGATCTGAAGTGCAAAATTTGATACACTAGAACAATGCCCTCAGAGTCTTACAGGGAAAAAGTTAGGACACCAAACATTTATACCAGTCAGTTTGGTGGGAAGACAACAACAGAAATTTGGTAGTATGCCATAGGCCACAGAGCAAGTACTATGAGTTCAACTTCAAAAAACTTGACAAGGAAATCCACCAAACTAAAAAATAAATCATAATTTTAAAAAATAATTCAGAAAAGCAGAATCTGTGGTACAAGGAAGATAGGGAGCAGAAAATTCATTTAATTACAGATATAAGACTAAATGATGATAATTATAGAATCATGGAATTATAAATGTAGAATATAACTGCTTTATGCTCTGACTTTCAAAAACATTACTAAAACAGTCAGAAGATGAGGGGAGTGGGAAATGAGGTGAGAGGAAGATTAAAAGTTTTAATTTCCTTATCTTTCATAGCAGAGAGTCAATCAATATTTCTGAAATTAAACCTGGATATTAAAAAAAAACTCTAGCTTTCTTAATTTTTTTATAATCTTTTTAGTAACCTTAGGGAGAACTTTTAGGATCTAATATCTTTATGGTGAAGAAATATTATCTGAAGTTTCATAATTTCTTTGGTTTCTTATTCTTCTGCTAAATTCAAGAAAAATTCAATTTAATGCTTTTTTATTTTTTAAATATGTATAGTAAGATCCAATTTTTACAAAATTATTATGCATTTTTTATTTCACTTACACTTAAAGAGCTATTTGGAATGATTTTCATTTAAAGTTATTAGTCTACTTCTTGAAAGTAAAATTGGAAACAATAATTTTCTTTTATTTCCCTTCCACACTATATACTTAGTATATATTACTTATTTAAAAAAAAAGTCATATAGTTTTAAGTATACAAATATCAAATTGCAAAATTCAGTCAGGAAAGGCTTGCATCTCTCTATATCAGTGGTTCTCAACCTGTGAGTCATAAGCCCTTTGGGAGTCTCCTGCATATCAGATATTTACATTAGGATTCATAACAGTAGCAAAATTAAAATTATGAAGTAGCAACAAAAATAATTTTATAGTTGGGGGTTACCACAACATGAGGAACTGTGTTAAAGGGTTGTGGCATTAGGAAGGTTGAGAATCACTGCTCTATACCCCTTTTTAATATCACTTTGCAGCTCTACCCTCAAGGAGTAGAATCTATTTCACCATCCTCTGAATCTGAACTGGGCTTATGACTTGCTCTATCCAAAGGAATATGGCAGAAATAATACATAACTTCCGAACCTAGGTTTTAAAAAGCTTTGAACTTTTTCTCACCTTCTTAGAATACTCCCCTGAGAATGCCATATAATGAAGTCCAGGCTAACTTACTGGAGGAGGAGAGACCATGTGGACCAGACATGAGCTACCCAAGCCTTGTAGCTGACAACCAGCACCAACTACCACACCTCTTAGAAAATCATGCCCCAGTACAGCTGCCAGATGGCTGCAGCCACCGACCGCCCCGGATAAGATTAGAAGAAAAGTTGCCCAGCTAAGTCCAACTCAAATTGCTATCCCATCAAACTGTAAAACAACAAAATAGCTACTGTTTCAAGCTGCTAAATTTGGGTCTGTTTTGTTATGCAGCAATAGGTAACTGATACTTTAACATAGGCTCAGTGTGTTGAAGCATAGACAGGCTTTCAACTCAAGATGGAAGATGGAGCACATGTACCTGTCTACTTTCCTCCCCAAATCTACTAAATGGACATTTAAGAAATACAAAAGAAATAAAGCATAAGAGCAAATTCCAATGGCCAAGATTGAGCTGCACACTCATGTCTAAAACAATTTCTGGTAAAGGGAATGAGACCACAATGACTTGCTCATACATCATAATTCACCCCCAGGTCTGGAATGGAATCCCCCATCTCCAAGCATAGGATCTAGTAGACAGTAAGTAGCCAAAATACCAGGGGTCTTTCTGACAGAAAAAAATGAAGGTCACTCACTTCTACCAACAAATATTATACTTATTCCAGGAAATCCTTTGAAAGGATTGACACATAGAATCAAACATCAAACTCATATTTATGGACAAGGAAGAAATATTTGATGTATGAATGAATTGATGTATGAATATGTATAAGTGAATAAATGAATTAGGATGGGAAGATTGAATAACAAAGGCTTCTTAGCCTAGAGCAATGGTTCTCAAATCTGAGGATCCTTTAGAATCATTTGGAGGACTTGTTGAACCACAAATTTCCCTTAGTGGGGAAAGAGGGACTGGTAATTTATATTTCTAACAAGTTTCTAGTTTTTTCTATATTGCCGATTGGAGACCACACTTTAAGAATCCTCAGCCCAGAGAAGAGATCAGGTAAAGACATGCTATCATTCAAATATCTAAAGAACTGCTGTGGCCCAGAGAAGGCTGATGTTCTGCATGGCTCCTGGGTAAAGAAAGTATTTGGAAGGTTACCTGGAGGTAGATTGTTGACTCAATGTGAAAACACGTTTTCTAATAACCAGAAACAGATAGTGGTGGCGTAGGCTGCCCCCTCCACCTTATCCTGCCTCTTTTGTCCTGCCTGCCTTTCATTTTCCTCCTACCCCAACTCTCCTAGTCCATTAACAAGTATACTGACAGTGTAAATCTCTCATTTTCACAATCACAAATTTCTCTCTCCTAGGAACCAGATGTCAGCGATTTTTTGAATACAGCCTTAGGAGGGCAGAGAAAATGTCCCCCTGTCTCATTTTGTGCCATATTTTATGATGAGTCTTAGTTCAGGTAAGCAAAGTAATCTACCTTTGGTCATTTCTATATGTTTATCCCATACCAATAATGCCCAAAAACTATTTTTTAAAAATCAAATCCCATTGTGTTCCTGTATGGATTTATATGGACATCCCTAACAATTTTGCTTTTGAAAGTGTTGCTGCACAGGAAAGCTGATAACACAATTTCTTAACACACTCCAAGTACATAGGTTACACAAAAGCAGATTCTATTTTCGCTTTTTTTGAGACACTATTTAAAAGTTAAGTTCTCCTTAATGAAACAGGAAGAAAAAGGGCTTGGCTTTGCTTTACTCAGCATCCCATCTTTTCCCTCTTTGTGGCTTGTGATGTTTGTTTCCCTTCTCCCTCGTGTTATCTGTGTTGCCTGCTCATCTCAACTTGATGACATGTTGCTGAGACAACTAAGTCGCTAACCTTCTTAACTTGGCTTTTGTTATGTGCTTGCGTGTGTTTAGGAGGGATATTTTCATAGCGCGTGTTTAGGAGGGATATTTTCATTTCTCTTAGAATGCTCTGTGTCTGCTCTGGGAGGGCTATTAGACCTGGAGGTGGAGAACAAGGGAGTCTTTTAAGTGCTTGCTATTCAAATCTCCTTTTAACTCCCTCTAAGCCCATCATTTGTATGTAGTGGGGTGCTGGTGGAAACTTCCCTGGCCTCCTATGGTATTAATTTACTCAGTGATGTCATGATTTTTCTTTCTTCAGGAAAGATCTGAGAAGAAGTACACAAACTTTCCATCATTGCACTTCCTTTATTTTCTCTTTCTTCCCCTTGCCAAAAGTGGGGAGAGTGGTTTACCTGCAAAATAATTACTCTGTCTAGTCCTTTCACCTATTGGATTATCTAGTAAAATAAGATTTATACATAACAAGCGCCCTCCATGTTGGCCCAGCTCAGCCTTGAGCCTATTCTATGTATAACAGCCCTTCATCCCTCTCTCCACACGCCATACTCGCCTGTGCTGCCCTTGAGGTCTAACAATTGTCTTTTCTATCTTCACCTCCCTTATGCTTATCACACCCCCTCACTTCATGTGTACTCAACAGAGAGCTCTTCCTGAGGCAGAAGTAAAATCAGACCCTAGAAAGCCATTTATTAAGATACAATCTACATACTTTAAAGGTAGTTTTCAAAGTAAAGTTTAGCTCTGTCAACATAAATTCAACTTGCTAAATCTAAATTGGAAAATGAATATTAAATTTAGAAGAAATTTTAGCCCATCTTCAAAATATACTATTTGGCTAAACTTTTTACTTTTCCAAGCATATTTTTTCCTTTGGTTATTTTTCATATTTTACAATTGTAATTTACTCCATAAGTGAGTGTCTCCAGATTTCCAGCCTTCTGAAGTTATTTTTCCCATATTAAGAGATTGTCTCCCAGTATATCCTAAATTCCTGCTAATACCTGAGGATGCATTCTTGTAGCCACCTGCAGCTCAAAGCCTCCCCATGCCAAACTCTTAATCCTCTCTCACACACACAAATACATCTTCTGTGGAGCATCTCTTATTTGAGCTTCTAGTTGACTTAGGTTTTGTAAAACACAGGCCCTTTCTCTTTAATTCCCCCAAGTTAAACATTAACCAAGACTGGCATACATAGGAAACTTACTAAGTTTGAGTTTAAGGGTCTACTAGTCATGCACATATAACAGGCCCCAATACCATTAGCCCCAAGGCAATTCCTGTCATCAGTCTGACTGGGGATGAGGAGGAGTGCTAAAAGAAAGAAAATATCTTTTGAATGACTAAATATGATCTTGAAGTTCCTAGGAAAAGCTTAGCTTTCTGGAAGAGAAAATAAATGTGATTTTCAAGATCTAGAGCCTAGGGCCCTTGAAAACTATTTGTGAAATAAATTCAAAAGTGGGACAGGATGCAGTAACAACATAAAGCTATTTTCCTGCCTGACAATGAGTTTTTTTTAATAAAAATAAAAATCTTCCTGGGCCTGGCAAAAAGAACCTGGAAAAAGAAGCCCAGAAATAAAAAAGGACTACCGCCTCACCTTTGAGAGCAGGAAGAAGCCCTACATCTAAGAGGCCTTAGCATGACCAAGAAAGCCAAGTTAGAAAGTAAAAACATGGCTCTGGATGCCCACTTAGAGGGAGGACTCCAGTTCTCAGGGAAAAGAGAGGCTAAGCTGTATAAGTACTCTAAAACATGCCCTTTTCAGATATGTATGTATACATATCTAGATACAGACATACATAGATAGATAGATAGATAGATAGATAGATAGATAGATAGATAGATAGATGATTGATAGATAGATATTTAGATGTTTTTCTCTGTTTATTGATATAATAACATTCACATAACATAAAAATCACTTTGGGGGAGGGAACAAGATCTTACTCTGTCACTTGAGCTTAGAGCACTGTATCATTAAGATAGCTCACTGCAACCTCAAACTCCTGGGTTGAAGCAATCCTCCTGCCTCAGCCTCCCAAGTAGCTGGCACTACAGGAGTACACCTGCCTAATTTTTTCTATTTTTGGTAGAGATGGGGTCTTGCTGTTGTTCCAGCTGTTCTCAAACTCCTGACCTCAAGCAATCCTCCCACTTCAGTCTCCTAGAGTGCTACAATTATAGACATAAGCCACCAAATTCACTATTTTAACCATTTTTATTAGACATTCACATCTGTTTCCCTCCCAGCTTCCTCTATGGTCCCAAAGAAATTGAGATTTTTGGACGCGGGTCATTAAAACACCAAAAATAACTTTTACTTCTCTGAGCCCACTTGCCCTAGTGAGAGTCAAGGTCTCTCTCAAGTGTCCCTTTCCAATATTCAGGATGAGAAAGCTTTAGCTTCCCCTGTGACATCATACTAAATCACACATCTCTAGCCTGACTCTGTCAACCCCTCCTCTATTCACTTTATTAATTAGCTTTGCTATATCACATTGCTTTAACAAACAGACCCTACACTCAGTGGCTCCTAATAACAAAGGTTTCTTTCAACACATGAGAAACTTTAGTTGATAGAGTAACAGAACTTAATCCGAGAATGTACTATCTTCTTTGTCCTTTTATTTTTCCTGGTAGGTGGGTCTTATTTCAAAACTGTCTTTTAAGTTCTGTGAAGGCAAGGATTGTGCCTAATATTTGTGTTTCTCTCACTTTACCCAATGTGTGCTTAAATACAGTATTTGTCTTGTTTTGTTTTGTTTTGTTTTTGAGACAGAGCCTCAAACTGTCACCCTGGGTACAGTGCTGTGGCATCACAGCTCACAGCAACCTCCAATTCCTGGGCTCAAGCGAGTCTCCTGCCTCTGCCTCCCAAGTAGCTGGGACTACAGGCGCCCCCCATAATGCCCGGCCATTTTTTTGGTTGCAGCCGTCATTGTTGT
>CAUYON010018105.1:0-51856 GCA_963573935.1 Arctocebus calabarensis
GGATGTCCTCTCCTCCTCCTCCCAGGAATTCCGCTCCTCCTTTCCAAGATGTTCTCTCCTCTCTGAGCTTTGAGGGGATCACTCACCTCCCTCCCCTGATGTGGAGTATCTCCCTGTCACGACAATCCCCAGCCACATTTCTGTTGCCAAGGACATGCCCAGCAGCCAAGCTTTTGCTCTCCCTGAAAGCCAAGGCTGACACCGACTGACAGAGGAGGGCCCTACACAGCCCCTGTGGCTTCTGAAGCCCCAGTGACCCAAAGCTGAAGTCAACCCAGGAAAATTCCATCTTCACCGTGTCCCGCTCCCAGGGGCCCTAAAGAGCCTGCCCTTCCCTCCAGCCACTGCTCTCGGGGCTCAACCCATTCTGGCCCCAGCTGTGTGAGGCGACCTCCTGTGCCATAATGCTCCATAAATAGGGGTCCTCAGGACAGTGCTCAGTCCTCAGGAGGACACACCACTTCAGGATCTTCCGCCACACAGGTGGGCTGTTTGCTACTCAGCTACTGACTCCTGCAAACAGACCCCCAAGGGGGCTCTGGGTGGAGATCGCACCCTCTCGAGAGTCTCTGGCAGCTATTCATCAGTGGGCCCCAGCATGCCCGCTCTGCAGACTTCAGAGAGCGTCAGGGCATGTCCAGAGCCAGGACTACCCGTGGGTGGCTGACTGGCCCTGTTCTGGGGATGAGGCTGACATTTCCCCATCTGTCCTTGCTGGGTGGCAACTTGCTCTCTGCTGGACGCCAGCTCTGCCTCCGCAGCCCCAGTCACTGACCAGACCTCAGTGCAGGGTGGGAGGGAACAGTGCCTCAGGAAAGGGGTCTTCCCCAAGTGCAAGAGGACCCGCTGCTAAAGCCTCACTCCTCAGGCTCCTCCTGACCCGGCCTTTCAGGAGGAGCAGAACAGAAGGGGCACAGCGCAGACGAGCCCCAGCTCTAGCCCCCACCCTACGCCACCTTTTTCCTGAAAGCAGCCCCCCAGTCCCCACCCTGTGTCTCAGATCATGCCTGGGCGTCACTGTAATTCATGGTGAGCACGTGGGATTACCTAGAACACAGTGTGAGCCGTCACCGTAGGTGGGAGAACAGGCTGAGGGGCGGTGGAGGTGGCAGAGACTGCAAGGGCCACCTGCACCAGGGGCACCTTACACTCAACCCCAAAGAGGGGCTGCAGAGTACAAAGGAGGCCAGAGGGACCGCAAGCCACCCCCGGGATGCTCACACTCAGGGTGGGAGCGTGGAAGAGTTGGGACGGGGCTGCAGAGCACAGCAACACGCCGCCCCCAGCCCAGGGACTCTCCAGGCCCTCCCGCCCCGTATGGCACCACAGCCCGCTAAGGGCTTCTACTCAGGGCCCGGGCTGGCCACACTTCTGTCTCTACATGTGCTTTCATGATCACTGGGGCAAGGAAAAGTGTTAAGTGTGTGCAAAAATCACACACGCCCCTTCCACACATACCTGATTGAATCGAAGTCATGTAGCTACTCGGGAGCCCGACAGGGTGGAAGCGTGACCCGTCAGGAGAGCACTAGACAGCTGTCACTACGACTTCACGGAGCGTGGCAGAGAGTAGGTTAGTGCATGCACCTTGGGGCAGCCAACACTGTCTGTGACGCTGAAGGGATGCCCCCAGGTCCGCCCATCCCTGCAGAGGACCGGCCTGGAGGAACACAGGCCCACACCCAGTCTCGGGGACCAGTCGCAGTTGCTCATAACAGCTGGAAATGACTCAAACATTCACCAAACGTAGAATAGTGGACATTGGGGTGTATTGAGGTAAACAGAATATCGCACAGCAATAAAATGAACGAGTTAAAACCGCACACAGCAACACACGTTCCTCTTAAAAACATCATGTTGAGCAAAGGGAGTTAGACTCACGGGAGCAGGTGGGATTCCGAGACCGCACGGGATCCTGTTGTTAGAGACGGCGTGTGCTGCAAACCGCAGAGCTGAGCAAGGCAGGGACCACATGGGGCTGCTTCTCAGGAGGGGAGGGGACAGCTTCAGGGGACAGCAGTGTGCTGCCTCTTGAGTTGATGGGGCTTGTGCTATTGTTCACACCCCTGCGTCCCCTGTGCAGTGACATGTGTGGATTGTTCCCCACGGGTGATGCTTCATGATAACAAGTTCTGAGGGAAAACAGAAGCGCTGGGAACAGTGCAGTGTCGTCACCTCGGCGAGTGCAAGAAAACGGAGGGTTCACCCACACCCCTCTATCCCTAGCGTGGGCGAGTTGGGATAGGGCTGCTCCAGCTGCAGCAACAAGCTGCCCCAGCCATGTTCCACATGAAGACATGCAACTTCTTGGGTCCCAAGAAACTGTCCCAGAAGAATTGGGGTTTTTTGTTTGTTTTTTGAGACAGTGTCTCACTATGTCACCCTCAGTAGAGTGCAGTGCTGTCACAGCTCACAGCAACCTCAAAGTCTTGGACTTGAGCGATTCTCTTGCCTCAGCCTCCCGAGTAGCTGGGACTACAGGTGCCCACCACAACCCCCGGCTATTTTTTTGTTGCAATTTCATTGCTGTTTGGCAGGCCGGGGCTGAGTTTGCACCTGCTAGCCCCAGTGTGTGTGACCGGCTCCCTACTCACTGAGCTACGGGCACCAAGCCGAAGAACTGGGTCTTAAAGCATCTCCCTCCTTCCCACTGTGGGTCAATCCGTGGGTTGAAGGCTTCTGCTCAGACTCTGTGAAGACTCTTCCTCTGAGACTGTCGCCTCTTCCACCTTTCTGAATAGAAGCACCTCACCTCCCTCTGTCCCCACAGGTGACAGGGCCTGAAGCAAGCACTTCCCCCAGGTCGCATGTGGCTGGCATGGGTTATGCCTCAGCCTCACCTGTGCATTGAGCACTGACAGGATGAGCTTCTTCTTTTTAAATCATAACCATATATAATAATGCATTGATGGGGTATAATGTGCTGACTTTATATACAGTTTCAAATGCAGATGGCCTCAGGGGCCCAGATGGGATCCTACCAGCCTTAGGATCAGTGTCAGAGAAGACCCTTTGGAAAATACCTGGCCCAGCGCCTCTGTTTTGGGGGCTGAGATGGGATGAGATGGGTTTCCCTCATACTCAAAATTGTTTCTAGAGCTACTAAAAAACCTGCACTTACAAAACAGTTAAAATGTTCCTGTGGATTGTACAAGGGAGGCAGAGATCACCAGTGGGACTCGGCAGATGATGGTGACCAGACTTGGGTCTTTCCCTCCTGCTTCATGGGTGGCTGGGCCCTTTGGGGTATAACTTTGGCTTAGTTTCCACTTTTGCAGGAGTGGGTTTAGCTCACAACCCCGCTGCCAATCTCCTGGGCTCCTCCTTCCCTGTGCCTTTGGCAGAGCTGACCTTCCCCTTTGGCATTTTGGTCATGGGCAGGTGGTGTGCCGGGAGCCTCCACTGAGAGTCTTCCAGAATCTGGTCTACCTGGCTGCTGACACCCTCTCGCCACTAAGCTGCTGAGACCTACAGTGGGGGCAGTGGGAGAACCCCAAAACAGCACTTACACCACTTCCTGGCCCCTTCTTCTTGGGGCCCTGCTGGAGCTGAGTTGCCCACTCCGAGGCCCCAGCTCTGCTCAATCACCTGGGACTGACCTCATCTTCCAGATCTAAGAGAGGTACGTGGCCAGCATCGATGACACAGCAGCGCAGTGTCTGGCCTTTCTCCCGGATTCCGGGGTGAAACATTGTGATAATGACAATGCTAATTTTTCTAATGTAATTGAATCTCATTTTGTATGAATTTGTAATTTCCACAGTGATATTTTCTCAAACAAGAGGGAGAAATATTGCCTGCCAATGAAAAGGGTTAGCAAAAGCCAGTGTGTGGCATTGAACAGGGCACTTGGGGGCCGCCCTGCGCTGAGGACAGGAGCTGGAGGCACACAGGCTCTGTTCTAAGCAGGGGGGCGTTCAAAGTGATGGTGAAAGATTTCTCTTTATAAAATATGTCCTCACTTTGAGTTGAGGCAAGAGAGAGAGAGCTGCTGTCCTCCCTGTGCTTTGGACATAGGACGTGACAAGACCCTGCAAGGTGCACACCTGTCAGGGGAAACACGACACTCTAAGTGGCCGGTACTGCCACCTGTATACACTAGGCTTCCCCTAGTGGCTGCCCATCCCTCAACCCTGCTGGTAATGTTCTCAGGCAGAGCACACTCCCTGACTCCCACATGCCTGCTTCTATATTCCCGATGGTGTTGCAGTTTCCAAGGGATAAAAGTCAAACACACTTTCAGGGCTAGAGAGAGCAGGAGTCTCTCCCCCTCCCCCGAGCTGGTGACATGTCCACTCTCATACTCATTCAGCAGCCAATGTGACCTCTGCGTCTCCAGCACAACCACCTCCCACATTACTGAGGCCCAATTGGTGCCTGGTCCTGGGCCTGGGGTCTCTGAAAAGCTGCTGGCAAGTGGGGGCTTGGGAAAGGCAGCGTGCAGTTAAATTCCCAGGCAACCTAGTTTCTAAAATGGTCAAACTTTAGATCTTGAGAGTAATCAGCCCTGAGTCTCTAGAATCTAGCTTGCAGACGTCAGGAAGACAGAGGGTGGCTAATGGACCCCATCACTGGAATGAGATTGAAAATGCAATCGTTTATCAAATTTTACTTTTAGGTCACTCTTCAGAAGTTATCTCAACATATAATTTTTTGTCAGTCTGCAAATACACTGAAATCCACGTGAGGCTGGCTCTAAAATCCCGGGCAAGGTTTTGCCATGTGCTGAGAGAATCCACCTTCCCTCCCGGGCACACTGCAGGTGCATCTGCTCCAGAAGCACCATGTGACCCACGGCCAGCATGGAGGCTGAGCACATCCTGGTGACCCGTCAGGTGTTTGTGCCCCAGACGCCCTCAGGTGCCATGGGAGACACACTGAGGGTCCCCTGTGCGACTTTGGTCTGGGAGGCAGCGCCTGGCACAGAGTCCCTGGGCTTACTAGCAGGGACCTGGCCCACACCCTTTCTTCACCCCACCATCTGAGAAGTGTCATTTAAACAAGCTCATGTGGCAGGTATGTTTGCACAGCATTGTCCAGGGTATCTGCAGATGCAGCCCATGTCTTGGGGACTCAGGCAGAGAGGAGAGGCCCCAAGATGGAGCTGGGCATCGTTAACAGGCTCAGTTTCCTGGGAGGGGACCTCTGTGGCCACTAGTCTCTGTCCATGCAGCGTCACTCTTCAATATTTCACCCATGCTGCTGATGAAAACCCGTTAATAACGTGTCGAGTGGACGCAAGACTCGAGATACATTGAACATTAAAATAGCCAGACAAAAATTATTTTAAATGTAAATATTTAGCTATACAGAAAAACTAAAGAAAGATACAATTTATCCAGCATAAACACAAAGCTTAAACTCAAACATAAGCTGGAGCAGAGTCATGGAGATGGTTTAGGACATGTGGAAAAGACCCAGTGAATGTTATCGCGAGTGGGAGAGTTCTACAAAATACAGTAAAAATTTGAAAACACAGGAGTAAGCTACATTGACAAAATTTAATATTCAGATTACAGCTGATCAACTCAAATTTAGATGGAGGTTTCAGACCCTTAAGAAAGCTAGACAGGCCCCAAAGAAAATCGTCACCAAGCAGACCAGAGAGGTAACCTCTAAGGGACTCTGCAGCCTGAGGCAGGACCGGGCTTCCCAGTCCCTTCCCAAATCTACAACGTGTTAGCCGTGTGACTTTCAAAAGTTCTTAAGCTCTCTGAAACTTTGTTTTCTCATCTAAAAACTCAAACTTTCTCCATATGAGATAATTATATACGTCGCCAAGCCTGTCTCTAAAAAAGCACTCAACAAAATTCACTAAATTATTGTCGTTATCATTGTGCTGAAAAAGATCTCCTGCCTGAATGAGCACAACAGCTATTGTCAAGCATCTGTTCCGTACATGGGGTAGACGCTGGTGGAAGGCAGAGCCCAGGCCTCTGGGCGGCTCCTGGAGGCCAGTGTCGCTGGTGTGGCCTAGTGCCCTTAGGAGGGGCATGTCTGTATGTTGGCTGCGACGCAGAATATCTGGATACTAAACTCAAGACATGTGGCTCTGAGAGTTGTAAAGTTCCACTCAGTGTGCAGCCAGGTCCAGGTGTCACAGAAAGAAGAGCTGGAGCTGCCTTGGTTGGGAACAGAGTGAGCCAGGTGATCCTCACGCCTCTCTCAGCTCGGAGAGCCTGCAAGCTTTACTCTTTACCCTCTGCTCTCCCAGCATTAAACAGGCATTGGGATTTCCCAGTACCAAAATAATAAAAGTATTCTCCAAGGAAGCCCCTTGTTCTCTGGAGGAAGCTGCTCTCCTGAGCCCAAGCCTTGCCTGTGGAGGGAGCAGAGGGTCCTGGCGCTCCCCCATACTAAGGGCCCCTCTCCAACCAGCAGCCGACTCTCGGGGCCTGCACCACAAGTGCAGGCAGGAGCCAGAGGCACGGCCACCTGCCTCTCGTCTGCCAGCGCACCATGGGTCTGGGAACTCCTGATGGCGGCTGAGAAAACATCTGAAACTTGCTTCTGCGTCTTGGAAGTCCATCACCTAGACCCGCACGGCTGAACGTGGGTCATCTGCGGGAAGCTCTTCCTTGCACTTTGTTCCCCACCCCCCACCCGGTCTCAGTCTATAAAGTCCCGTTGGCCTCTTCATGTTCCTTTTCCTCACTGATTATACAAGTAACACAATTCAGTCACAAAATGTGGAGAATGCAGAGGTAGCTTTAATTACCCCTCACCTAGAGCTAAATAATGACCCTCTTGAAATGTACCGAACATACGTAAAAGATTTATTTTGCAACACTGGGTGTAAAGCAGCATCTTTTCTGTCCCTTATCATTCCATGGTGCAGAAGACTTTCCCACCCAGTGGATAGTCATCAAATCATGGCAGGATGTTGGACATTCTTAGACAGTTTCTGATTTTAGCTATTTATGTTGTCCCCGATCTTTTGGGGTTATGTACAAATTGAAGTAAGAAAAATCCTTGTATGTAGCCTCTTATTATTTCTTTAGGATAAATTCCTAGGATAGGTTTATTGCTGGGTTAAATGGTTTAAGCATTAAGAACCTTGATAAAAAGTAATAAAAGTTACGTTCAGAAAATTGTACCAGTTTGCTCATAGCTGTGTCTGAGAATTTTCATGTCACTCCATCGTTGCTGAACCTATTATCTCACTGTTTTATCTCTGACAGCTTCATTATTGAAAAATATTTTTTACTTTACTATGAATTATTTGGTCACTAGTGGTCTCGAACATTTCACTTATTTTGATTGGCTGCCTGTCTCACTTTTGATAATTCTGTCAGTTCATTTTTCTCCTTGAATGGTCAACATTTTCTCATTGACCTTTAAAAGTATTTTCTTATTTAAGGTTTTCAACTTTTTGTCTGCTTCATGTGAATATTTTTCCAGTATGTTTTGTTTGCATTTTAACTTGAAACTCCATTTTTAATTTGCAAATATTTTAATTTAAATATAGTCAAATCTGTTCATCTTTGCTTTTATGAGATGTCTTTATTATGCTTTGCAAGGTCTTTTCCATCCAAAGATTAGATAAATGTTGCTCTGGTTTTTTTCCCTTTCATATTTTTATAGGGTCCCCCCCCACCACCACATCCCCACCCCCCACCCCCGTGTGAAATTGTATAATCAACATGAAATTAATGCAGATGTCTGATGGGAAGCAGGATGTGAGGCTGCTTTTTCAAATAGTGTGCTGGTGTCCAGGCACCAAATAACCATTCTTTCATCACTGATGAGAAATGTAAATTTTATCCTATACTAAATTACTATAAAATATTGGTTCTGATTCTTTTCATTTTCTTTTTTGTCATATTGATCTGCCTTTTCCACACTATTTGATTTACTATTTCTTCATAATACCTGTAGTCTGGTGGTTAATTAATTAACCACCATTAATTTTGTTTTATAAAAATTCCTATTTCCACCCAATTTTTAGCTTCTCTAATTTAGAATCATTGGTCAAGTTCCAAAACGATCCTGAAATAATTTGGGTTGGAACCACATCATGCATTTAAGTTAATGAAAGGAAAGGGCATCTTTCCCTTGGGCAGCAGGGACATCTTTCCATTTAGTCAAATGAAAGAAGTTTGGTCTGTTATATAAATTCTGCACATTTCCAAAATTATCCTAAGGTGTTTTATCTACCATAATGAATAGGATCTTTTCTTCCCCTTTTGTTTTCAAACTGGTTATTATCAATACACAGAACACCTATTGGGTAAATTTTTATACTATGGCCATTTCAGTGTAAACGCTTTCAAAAGTTCAAGCAGTATTTTCAATTTATTCTCTTGAGATTTTTTTTAGGTAGACAAGCAAAACTTCTACAAAGTCTTATGATTTTCATCTGACTTTTGGCAATACAGATTATTTTTTACATTTTTCTTGTCTTATCGCATTGTTTAAAACTGGATCAGTAACAAGTGGAAAAAGCTCTCTCCTCATCCTTCAGTTTAATAAGATCTCTTAATCATTTTACCCTAATGTCTGATGTTACATTTTAGTTGAAAAGACAATATTTACCATGTTAAAAAATAATCATTCTGTTCATAAGCTGCTTAAACATTTTTATCATGGTCTCTTAAAAATTTGTCAAGATGAGTTTTTCTTATCCTATTGATATGATAAATTACTTTAACAGTGTCCTATATTAAACCATCATCTCATCTCTGACATAAAACCATATTAAAATGAAGATGTAACATTCTTTCAATATTCTGCAGGATTTAATTAGAAAGATAATACATTTATTTAAATTATAAATGAGATTGATATGTAATTTTTCATACTATTTTGGTCAAGATTCATACAAGAAGTATGCTAACTTTGAAAAATGAATTTGGGAAGCTTTCCATTTTATGTGAGGGTATTTGTGTAACATTAAAATTATCTATTCCCTGAAAGTTTAAAAGAACTTGCCCCTTCCTGTCTGTGTCATGGAACTATATTTTCTTGTTTTTGAAATAATTCCTTGACAATGTTTAAACTTCATTCCAACTACATTAATCCATCCACACTTCAAACTTTTTAATTTTTAAGAAGCCTGTCTTGCTGCTGGGATGTGGTGCACCAGTCAGGGCCCCTCTGCTCCCACCCCCGGGCCATACCTGCCAAGTAGCCTCCCGTCACCCCCCTTGAACCATTTCAGTGTATTAAGCCACTCTGGCCAATCTTTATTTTACCTGCAAAAGTCAAATGTGTTAAAAATTACAAATTTACAAGCAGAGTTTAATAGTCACACCCATCCTCATATTTCCATAACTCTATCACGCACATATCTCCTTTTCCATCTCGAATGGTGAGCATTTGTGTTTTCTCTTTTTCATTTGGCTTTTTTGCATGTCTGTATTTTTTTCAAATAGCCTATCTGTTAAGTGGTAACCTGCTTAGAGTGTCCTGTCCCTAGCACATTGCTCATTGCCCGGGTCACCATATTTCCTACTTTCCTTGCTGTGTGCTTGTGCCTATTGTTTTGTTCCTTTTTTAACTTCTTGAGTACCACATTTAACTACATTTTTTCCTATATGGTAGTGAATCGATGATAAGGTAATATGTATGCATAAAATGCTAATTAATGACAAAGGACTGACGCTATACGTTTTCGTGGATACGGTTCCAACTACTCCCGTGAGAGGTGATGGGAGGATTTCATGGACACTAGCTAATAAATAAAAGCACCATTTTCATTCCTTCTTTAAAAAGCACTCAGAAAAATAAGTTGTGTTAATTTCCAAAAAGTCTAGGGTTGGCCTAGGACTTTTGGTCAAGGTTGGTAAAGCGCTTGAGCCAGTTGTGATCTCAGTGGATGTGGATGGCGGGGAAGGCAGCGGGCACGTGTGACAAGGGTCAGAGGACAGGCAAAGTCGGACTCTCACATGGTGCCTGTCTCAGCCTGTGAGGACGGTGCTGCCAGCGCGGCGCCACCAGCAAGGTCTTCGAGGATCTGTGGACCTCCCACCAGCCCTCACTGCTTCCACCAGCTCACGGCTCTCCTTACCATCTATCTTTCTATCAACCTCTTCTGAAAATAATGATAATAAAAGCAAAGTTTCTTTTTTTAAAAAAAGGCACCATTTTAAAATCTTAAAGAAAGGCTTTTGGGGGCGGCGCCTATGGCTCAGTGAGTGGGACACCGGCCCCATATACCAAGGGTAGAGGGTTCAAACCCAGCCCTGGCCAAATTGCAACAAAAAAATAGCTGGGCGTTGTGGCAGGTGCCTATAGTCCCAGCTAGTGGGGAGGCTGAGGCAAGAGAATTGCCTAAGCCCAGGAGCTGGAGGTTGCTGTGAGCTGTGATGCCACAGCACTCTACCACGGGTGACAGAGTGAGACTCTGTCTCTACAAAAAAACAAAGAAAGAAAGAAAGAAAAAAGGCTCTTGGATCACAGACTCTCAAACAAGAACCTCTCACCACCAACTGCAGGGACAAACGAGGCCCTGAGTGTCCCGGTGCCTTCTCTGCCCACACCGGCTCTGGCCCAGGGCCAGCACTCACAGACAGCTCCTGCCCTCACAAACTGAGGCCTCTGTGCTGCCAGTAGCTGTCTCCCTAAATCCGCCACCATCAGCTGTCTGCTTGCCACAATTTGTAGCTTGCGTGCTGGCACAGGATCCAAAGTCACCTTTGAAGCCCTTTGTGCGCCCAGGGCCTCCACCCTATCAAATCCAAGTCAAAGTAGATGTGACTCTGTGGTGTCCCTTCCACCTTCCTCCATCCCCACACCAAGAACAGCAGTCACGTCCGTCCATGATCTAAAGAGAAAGATAAGTGGAGTTCCAGGCCTCACCCAGGAAGCAAGCACATCTCCCACAGCTGGGAAGGGAGACGCTCTCCCCACCCTGTACCTGGAGCCCACGGCGAGCACCGAGCATTCTCGCAGGAGGTTATGGAGTCCACGTGACCCCACCCACCCTTCGTCTTCCTCAGCCAGTTTAGTCATTCCTTAAAAACAGTGCAGATGGAAAACAAAGTTATTCTGACTGGCTCAGAGGCTGGAAGGCCTTGGCTGGTTCACGTCAGACAATAGAAGAAAAGGCTGCAAACAGATAGGAAAGAAAACATGATTAAATCACTATGGTGACATGAAATCAATGGCAGCAGAGCGGGATCGATGCTCCTCTGCTGGGGCAGCAGCAGTGGGCTGGTGCAGGTCTTCAGATTGCTGCGAGATGTTTCCTGTTTGAGCTGGGCTCCCTGTGGGGAGGGCTGCTGTCTCCGTAAATGTCTAATTAGCTTCTTCCAGTGTGGTTGTGTTTCTCTCCCTCGGTACGATCCATCAGTCCCAGCTGTGTGCACGTGAGGCACCAACGGCCGTGATGCCAGGGCAGCAGGTGACCGCCAGGCAGAAGTCACCAGGCTACCTGGAGGGACACTAAGGACCCACAAGTTCCCCTGTGCTGACCAGGCTGCTGAAATTCAGGTCACGCAAACAATCCACTTTCGAGGCCCTGGCTTGGCGTCACTGAGTGTGTGACAGTGGACCCTGGTCCACAGAGCAGGTTCCATAGTGGGGGAGCTGCACACCAAACGAACCTGCGCTTCCAGGGAATCTCGGTTGACAGAAGCCTCCCCAGCTGATCCCACCACCAACTGGCAGCTGGACTTAAGCTCGTTAAGCTCTCTGGGCCTTGGCTCTTTTTATCTCCACAGTGAGGCTGTAGGAGCAGGTGATCTTAACATCTTTCTTCACCTCCAAAAGTTTTATTCTGTAAAAATTAAACTGATTCCTGGGTATCATTTTCACATGGTGGGAACTAAACGCGAGAGCTGAAAAGATATGGGACATGTTAAACCACTCTGGATAAATCATAACTAGTGTCACACATACCTCAAAAGAACATTTTGTCGGTAAAGAGAATACTCACAGCACAAGCTATATCCTGCCATCGATCTGAGCGCGGAACAGAGGCAGGATATGGCCAGGGGTTTGCATTTGTTATTAATAGGAAGGCTGAATTTTTCAGGACAAAAATATCATTATTGTCTGAACTAAGGAAATGTGAAGCTGTAAATAAAACATAGGCGACTTTAGCCAAGAGGGGAGCATTATCCACATTGCTCTTTAAAATATCTCACTCCTTGGCTTCAGCGACTCTTCTGAGCAAAAATGCTCTTGGATTCCAATCTGGGGAATTGTAATTCGGCAACATGAAGGCCGGGCTAATTGTCTAGGAAAACTAAGGGCAGATCAACAGACTGTGGGGAATGGACGAAGGGCACGGCTGCCATGTGTGTGCCCGCCCTGGCGGCACAGGAGAGAGGCAGTGTCACAAGGAAGCCCCAAGGACAAGGAGGGCAGGCCTCTCCTACCTGGGGAACTGGCACCACTTGGAGAAATGTGATTCCACATCACATCCACATTGTCCCTGCCATCATCCCACCAAGAGGACGTGCTGGAGGAAGGGTACTCAGGTAGGCCCGTGTTCCAAAGCTGGACCTGGAACCCTTCTGCCACAATCAGAGGTGGCCTGCCTCCTCCCTCGTAAAGACGAATGGTCACCTGCTTCTAGCTGCTGGCCGGGGCCTGGAGGCCATGTCACCTGGGACCTACGAGCTTCTGAATCCATTCTGGTCTTTTTATTTTCAATGATGTTTGCTTAAATAATAGTTTCAATTTCCTTTTTCTTTAAAGGGTATGGTATATGCAGTACTGTGTCCTCCAAAATTTATATATTAGAGTCCTAACTCCAGGACTTCAGGGTGTGGCTATATTTGGAGATAGGACTTCAAAGAGATAGTCAAGGAAAACTGAGGCTGTTGGGGGCCCTAACCCAACAGGACTAGAGCACTCATGGGAAGAGGAGATGGGGACACGGACACACGGAGAGAGACGGCCATGTGAGGACACAGGGAGAAGACGGCGTCTGCAGGCCAAAGAGAGAGGCTTCGGGGGGAACCAGCCCTGTGACCCTCCGTCTGGATCTCACATGTTCACCCTCTAGAGCAGTATTCTTCAACTTTTTTTTAATCTCACGGCACACCAGTTGAAAATCGCTGTTTTGGTGCTGCAAGAGAATTAAGTTCTATTGGCTGAGCCACCTCATCTGCAAAAACTGACATGGGGCCAATGAGTAAACCAAAACACTCAGGAAGGGCAAGTGGTCATTAAACAGACTGCTGAGTGCCTGGTTGGAGGCGGAAGCACAGGAGTCCCACCCTGCTGGCCAAACGGTCTCACCTGCCCACGGCCAATAGGAAGAAGAGACCCAAGGGACAGACGGTCCTGGCAAGGCAGGTTTTGAGGTCTCAACTGGAGGCATGGTGTGGTGCCCCAGAAACTCCTAGGGAGGAGGTGGCTGAGGGAGGAGTCTGCAGAGAGTGGGCTGGTGCCCAGCCCCAGGACCAGATGCTGACAGCACGCCAGGCCCAGGGAGGCGTGTCCACTTGGGGCAGTGACAGCCTGGAACAGCCCAAGGAGCAAGAAGGGGAGACAGCTTGGGTAGCCCGGACCCCTCTGAACACTGAGTACCCTGGCTAGGAGTGACCTGTCTAGAGAGCAGGCTGCTCCCACCCACCTCCCAGGAGAAGACCAGGCGTAATTAATGTACAATTTTTATTAATTTGTAAAATATTTTATGGATCTTTAAAGTTCTTCTAAGGAAAGGATAGTCGCTGGGATACTGTTCCCATCTGGGAGGGTTTGTGGCCCACACGGGTCCCTGGTCCATGGGATGAGGGTCACCACCCAGGTGGACTACGAGACGGTCTTTGAAGCCCATCCCCTGCGGCGCAGCCACAGTCCCAGTGCTGTCCAGTCAAGAAGCGCTGCCCACTCCCGCCTGCTCCCTTCCAGCCTGAGCTCTGAGCTCACCCATCGTGATAAAATCGCAGGCCTCAGGGTGCAGCAGGACCACTCCCTGCAAAAACAGGACTTAATTAATACAAGGCCAGGGACAGAGGCCGACAATGGGGGTCTATTCTCCCCCAGCTGTGCATGAATAACTCCATGTAATATTTATAGAGCAAGTCATGCCTGTGCATTGGAGGGAGGCGGGGCCCCGGAGGACTATTTTGCTGGCGTTATTTAATGCACTCAGGAGCTCCACAGGGAGGTGAAAGGCAGGTGGGAACTAGGAGGCAGACCCCATCCGGGAATCCCTGGGCTCCTGGGATCCTCAGAGGAAAACTCCGCCCCACCACACCCCAGGGGTGATGCCCCAGTATGAAAAGCAGAAAGGTCAAATGTTAAACTGAACTTACTCCACAGCTCAAAACAGATAGCCTGATGCCCCTCTTGTCTTGAGGTGGGAAGGGGTGTTTCAAGAGCCTTGGACTCAAGTTGAGAGAACGGGACTCCAACTGTTATTTCACACCTGTTGCCCTTAAGAGCAGGAAACCTCAACAGACCTAGAGGAGTGTATGCCCTGGCAGGTGCTGACTGAACACTCACTAAATATATGACTGAAAGAAGGAATGAAGGAAGGAAGGAGTAGAACAGATGCGGTTGGGGACCGCAGAGCAGCTTGTAACCTCTAGATGCATCTATGACCAGGATTGGCAGCTTTTCCGGGAAAGGGCCAGATGGTGAATGTTTCCTATTGAGACCATTCACCTCTACAATGGACGATATGGACACGAATGAGCACAGCTGGGTTCCAATAAAACTTTATTTATGGATGCTGACACTTGAATGTCACATCATTTCACATGTCATGGAATATTGTTCCTCATTTGATTTTTTTGAACCACTTACAAAGGCAAATTCTTAGGTCAAGAAACATAAAAACAAGGGGCAGGCAGAGCTGACTCCCCCGCCACGGTCTGCAGACCTCTAGTTGAGAGTGGGGCTGCTCAAGAAACTACAAAATCCTATAAATCTTACACAAGAAGAGAAACTGAGTCACACCGCTCACATTTGGGTTCCTGCCATGGCCCCAAACCCCCCACCTCTGCAGCACACACCCTGAATGTGGGCTGCAGCCACTTCTGAAGCCGGAAACCCTGTCAGGTTCTACCTGCCATCTGCCCCCCCGGGCCCCAGGCCTCTGCCCTGCAGTTAACATGGCCATAGAAATGAGCCTTCCTGGGTCACTAAGTAAGTTTTGTTGCATCACTGAGACTTTATGGTGGTTGTTTGTTACACAGCATGACCTTCTCTGTCCTGACTGATACAACCTCTATGTTTTTAGTTTCTCAGCTTTAGAAATTATTTGTTGCTTACATGTGATGAAAGTGAAGATCTTGCTTACATCTTTCAATGTATCTTACTACCTTCTAACAATAAATGATGGCAGCTAGGCCATTATTTTTAGTTGTGCCATGTCTTACTTTTGCAAATACAGATGATCATCTTTCTTTCTTCCACCAACTTTAATGGGAACTCTTGACTTTCCCCTACATAAATCAGTGTGGTAGCAAGGTAATCTTTCCCTCCCCCTTCTCACTCTCTCCTCTCACTCCACTTTTATCTGTTATCACTTTATTTTTACATTTCAGGAATGATAACATCAGCATCTCATCTTAGAGCCATCATCAAGTCCTCTGGGTTCTGTTCCTCTGTTCATTCTAAAATAAAAAATAAAAAATTTTAGAACAATGAATGTACTTATGTTATTATGACTGCATAAAAATCGTTCCACTCAGGGCCAAGCAGTTCAGTAAAATTTTATTCTCTCTAGGTCCAATGTTAAGAACTTCTGCCACTCCAGGGAGGATGTTCCCAGCATCAGAGGTGAACAAATCCCCTGTTCTTGTGCTGCACCAGTTTCTCAGCATTTCCATCCAACCTGGAACACAGCTTTCCTGTAAAGTCTTGTGCTAAAAGTTGTTAGCAGCCTTGCCCAGTTACCAGGACTTCTTCCTGCCTAAACAGAACTGTGATTTCATTCAAGTGACAACAAGCCCAGCCTCAGAAGATGACTCATGACTAGTCCAAGGCAAGGGGTCTCAGCTCTGGCGATTAGAATTATCCAGGAAGATTTTTAAATCCACAAATGCCCAGGTGCCACTTGCTGCCCACTGGGCCAGAATCCTCAGGACTAGGATCTTGACCTCATCATCCACTTCTTTTAAGTTCCACCAAATTGAAAAACACGGGCTGAAGCCAATAAGTGCTCTGCCCCCTTTTGCCAGATACTTTCTCCTTCTGTCTTACAGGGGGACATGGGCACAGGGTAGCCAGAAAGACACAGGGAGAGGCCTACTGAAGAAGTCTGGAAGTTGTTTCTTTATGACAAAGGAAAGGCCACCATGTCACCTCGCCCTCCTTACTCCTGTCCCTGCCCTTGGATGTGGTACAAGTGTACACACCTGGGATTACGAGAGCCACCTCACAGCCAGGAGGCCACAAGCTGTAAGACAACGTCCTCAGGCCCCAGTGGCAGAGCAGAGGAGTAGACAAACCTAACTCTTGGTAGAATCTAGAACCCATCTCTGGAGCGCCTGTTAAATAAACAATAAATGCATTAACAGTTAAGCCGCTTTGGGGCCAATTATCTGTCTCCTGCAGCCAAAAGCTCTCTTATCCACAGACCGTTCTTTCTATTTTAGAGAATAAGTATTTCTTCTTCCCCATACCACCACTATCTCCCGGATCCTTTCTCAGTCTATGACATAACCCCGTTTTCTTTTATAAGACCTTCTTAGAACCCGCTGACTTCTTGTTCTAATCAGGGTCCATTTCCTTCCAGACTACAGTGAATTTTCACTGCACTCTCAGGTCAGTGCCTCTGCTTCTCATTTCACTTGCCTTACTCTCCTTGAACTTCTGGAATATGTCCTCAAGTACCATTTTCAGAAAAGGTCCATCAGAAACAAATGTGTTTGCCTCACACTTGAGGCTGGGCAGTTGTGAGAGAGGACCCTAATGCTGGCCTGATTTTCATCCACCTGTAGGTAGCTCGATTTTCCTTCTTGCAAGTTCCTAGGTGTTTGTCTTTATCCCTAGGTTTCTGAAATTTTACCAAGATATGCAGGACTTTTTTCACGTATCATGCTGGGTACTCGCTGAGCTCCTGTTATTTTGAACAATTGTGTCTCTTTTCAGATCTTGAAATCATTATATATTATTTCTCTTGTAACTTTCTTCTCCATTTTCTTCGTTCTTTTGAGAAATATTTTAATCTCTTTTTCTAAACTTTCTGAATTGATCCTTTGTGTATTTCGATGTTTTTCTCCTGTTTTCTATTTTTCTGTGTGTTCTGGAAATTTCCTCAACTTACTTCTCAACTCTTCTTTGACTGGTTTCACAATTGTTTTATTTTAATTTCTGAATACTCTTTCTCACAGTTTCATAATATATTTTCTTGTTTCTAAATGCAGTATCAGCATAAAGGCTACTCCAACGTGTTTTATTCTGAAGTTAACTTATGATCCTTTTCCTGTAGGACAAGGAGTCCTCCTCACTCACTAGCACTTGTCCTCTGTGGCGCTGGCACCCTGGGATGTCTGCGATGCTGTGTCAAGTAGAGCTTCAGAAAAAGAACTGGCCGGACTCCTAGGAAGCTAACCTGGGCTTCTCCTGCATTCAGGTCTGTTTTTCTGCTGCTTGTCTTGGAACAGAGTGGCCAACTGGGCACTGTGTGCACAAGTCCAGGACGTATGCACTGGCCCACAAGGAGCTCACCATTAAACTGGGCCCCCGGGGCCAGAATGAGAAAGACATTATTCCAAAGCCCACCCGTGTCTACAGTAAAAGACCCTATTCTTGTAAGCCTGCTGCCTGTGCTGCACTGGGGCTGGGACAGTGACAGGCAAGAGTCCTAAGTGTCCCTGAGATAGACAGACAACTCACCCCGTGTCCAGCCTCTGTCCCTGCTCGCCCTGAGCACACAGCCCAGCTGTCCCACGAATCTCAGCCACGCCTCCTCCAGAAGACCTTCCATCCACTGCAGGTCCGCCGCAGCGCCAGGCCCCTCCCCCCCACTGCAGGCCTGCCGCAGCACCGGACCCCCTCCCTCCCTCCACCCTCTATTCTGGTCCACGCCGGGTCCTCCTTTCCCTCCCTCCTCTCAGCAGGATCCAGTGTGAAGGGAGGACATCACAAGTTGGCGACTTCTAAACATCATCTTCTCTCCACAAAAAAAATACATTCCGCTTAATTTATAAAATAAATCACACTGGGGGAGGGGGCCAAGCAGGTTGGGTCCCGAGGCTGTTACCTGGGTGCCCCTGGCCCATGGCACTGTGCCAGGAGTTCTGGCCCCCCAGGGTGGGGGTGGGGGCAGCCACTGTGGGGAGCAAGGGTCGGGGAGCGTCCCTCCACCTGGAGGCCGGCAGGGTGGTAGATACCCCCTTCCCTGCCAAGTGAGGAGAAAAAGCTGAGGGCTGAGCTTCACACGTCCTGGGGCGTCTACTCAGAAAGGCTTCCAGAGGCTGTAATCTCTCCTCACAGATCCCCAGGTCCAAAAGCAAAGCATCAGCCACCCATGAGTAAGTCCCTGGGGCAGCCAGGGCGTCAGAACCAGAAGGGGAAAGTGGTCAGCTGAGCGAGGCGGCCCAAAGGCCACCCTAGCACCACACCTGAGGCCAGCAGGCAGGGGCAGCCTGGCCTCTGTGGGCAGAGTAGGTTTGTGGGGAAGGTTCCAGGTTCTGAACCCTGAGCAGCCACCTGGCCAACAGATACCACCCCCAGGGCCAACCATGGCTCGTGGGCACCCACCGCCCACCAGCAGGAGCTTTGCCTAAGCAGCTCACACGGCAAATGCTCTGGGGAGGGACACTGGTCATCCCCCAGAGTGTCCAAGCTGGAATTCAGCAGGTTGGTCTGAGGGTACAGCTCCCATACCTTTGAGGTTTCTTGTGTCCACTAATGCAAGGACTGTGCAGAGCAAAGACAGGGCAGAAGGTGACAGCCTAAAGAGTCCTCAGGATTGGAACTGGGATAACCATGTCCCCACAGCTCACCAGGGGCTCCACAGAGTGTGGGAGAGAGCCCCGGGGGGTGGGGGGGGCTCTGTCCAGGCACAGATGAGCCGAAGTGCTCCAGGACCCTGGGGAGCAGGGACGACAGCCCCGTCTGCCTGCTGGGACCTCTCACGGGTCCCTGATGACCTCTCAAAGGGTGGGAGGTGCCCCTTGCATTTTATCCTGTCACTAAATCCAGGAGTCATTTTCAAGTTGAAGTTTGCATTTACCTTTTTTTAAGTTGCGAACAGAGGTTTATAGCCCAACAATATGTAACCCTGTAAGTCATCGTTAAAACGCCTCCTGTCATGAAACAATGACAAGAATAATAATCGATGGGACATATCAGGACTGAGAGGCTGATGCGGGCCAAGACAATAGCACAACAAAGCAAATGTTTGCCCTCCGTAAGAATAGCTTTCTCATTTATAAAGTATGAGTAATAAGATCAATACTGCTGGCACTGAGCAGCAGCGGGCGGAGCGTGTTCCCTCGACCTCACGGCAGGTGACTGGATAAGAATGCTCCATATTCTTTGTGCTGAGTGCAGCGGCCCAGGGTGTCGATTTCCTATTTATGGTCGTGGTCGATTTTCCCCCCAAAAAAGATTCTAAATGAAGACAAGATGTATAATTGCAGACGTGTGGGAATAATGGCCCCTCACCCATTAGCCCCCAGTCTTAACTATTCCAGAGATCTCTGTGGATTAACTAATAATCATCTTTTCTTTAAGATTACCTGGACTCAGGCTCGGCGCCCAAGGCACAGTGGTTACGGCGTCAGCCCCACTGAGGCTGATGGGTTGGAACCTGGCCTGGACCAGCTAAATAATGACAACTACAATAAAAAAATAGCCGGGCGTTGTGGCAGGCGCCTGTAAGCCCAGCTACTTAGGTGGCTGAGGTAAGAAAATCACTTAAGCCCAAGAGTTTGAAGTTGCTATGAGCTGTGAGACTACATGGCACTTCACTGAGGGTGACATAGTGAGACTCTGTCTGAAAAAAAAAAAAAAAGCATACCTGGACTCAAGTGTGCAATCTGGTACCTACTTTGCAGTGGGTCAAGGAGGGACCTTTGGGAAGCAGCACCCCCCCCCCAGGGGTGAGCTGGAGACTGGACAGCTGAGGATGTGACAGCCGAGTGTCTCCAGTGACCAGGAAGGCTGCTGGTGGTGAACTCGGATGCTGGGCGGCTCCGGGAAGGCATGCAGGAGACTGCGCTGGCTTCACGACGTGCCCTGAGTCAGCATTTGGGACACGCATGAGAGCGGCAGAGCGACATGAGGAACAACTCGCCCTTCATAGGCACTGCAGAGGGGTCTGCCTGCAGGACCAGCTACTCAGTGTGAATTCCACTGCCCATCGGGAGCCACCCGCTGCTGTCATATGACCTCGCACAGTCACTGGGCCCTGGGGAATGCCATGTTCAGCCTGCGTCTCTACCTGGCCCCTCTTGGCCAGAAGACCCTGGCCTCTGTAGTCCTGGAGCCAGGGCTCTGCTGTGCTGCCCCAGGGCCGGCCCCTGGCCTCTCCTGTTCCCGCTCCTGCCCGCCTCCTCCCCAGATTCCGTGCCAGGGCATATCTGCTCAGTGGGCATGACCATGATTTCAGCTTATCTACAGAGACAAGCCTGGCAGTGATTTCCCCAAGAGCCCTTTTTACAGCTGGACAAGAGCCAGCATTGCTGCTTCTCCAGAGTATCTGCACAGCCGCAGGTGCCCGTTCTTGGCAGTCTCTTCTCTCAGCACCAGGGCTGGCGGGGGCACCTTGAGAAGTACCCAGTGTCCACAAGCCACCCACAGGGAGGCACTTGCTGGGGCCACTCCTCGCTGCCCCCTCAGCGGGTGCTGAGAAATACTGTCAGTGATGCAACCGTGCCTTGCCAAGCCATGCAGGGCTGCCTGCCAAATGCTCTCCCAGCAGAAGGGGCCGTTTTGCAGGAAAGAGGAAAAATGATTGCAAATATGAGCAGACGTCAGCTTTCTCTTTGGAGGCTAAAGGTTGGTAGCAGGATGAGGTCATTCAAAACACTCTCTCCTCCATCTGAATTCTTCTCATTCATTTGGACCAAAGGATCCCTCAATCCGAGGGGCACCTGTGTGCAGGTCTCCCATGAAGGGAGCTGAAGAGAGCGCCTGCCCAGGCCACTCCAGCCTCAGATGGCTGGGCGTTCCTGCTGACCCGCCGGTGCTGATGGTTTTAGACCTAACACGACAGCAGGCTGCCTAAAAATAGAAGTCTTCAAAACATCAGAGCCTCTCGGAGCCAGACGCTTCCACAATACACAGAGGAGACACCTGGAGGCCTGAGCCCGGTGTCAGTCACCTCACGCTGCTCTGCGTCCAATGCCCTGCAACCACCTGATGGTCTGGGGCCAGTCCCTGTGATCACTTCCGGATTACCTAGGAGGAAACTGAGGCAGGTCCCACACTCAGAACCAGCAGCAAAGACACCATGGCGTGAAAAAAAAGGGGAGCCAAGTCTCAGGGACGTGGAGGCAAAGCAAAGCAAATGGCTCTGCCGCTGGGGGCTTAAAAAGAGTAGTTGAGATGCATGTACAGATGGTGTAGACAGACACAGAATGGACATGCTCACACGCAGACACACACACAGACACAGACCTAGATGGAACAGTTACAGACACGGACATGGACTTGACACAGACGTGGACTGAGACACAGACAGACTGAGACGCAGACACAGACGTGGACACAGACACAGAACACAGACTTAGATGTGGACACAGACGTGGATACAGACACAGAACACAGACTTAGACGTGGACACAGACACAGAACATAGACTTAGATGTGGACACAGACATGGACACAGAACACAAACTTAGACGCAGACACAGACGTGGACACAGATACAGAACACAGACTTAGACACAGACTTAGATGCAGACACAGACCACAGAGTTAGACGTGGACACAGACACAGATGGGGACGTCCATAGAGGAGTGTGGAAAGATGGCCGCTCTGGAGTCAGGCTGAGTTCAGATCCCCCTCCTCCACATCCTAACTGTGTGGCTTTGGATAAATCCCTTTAACTCTCTGCCTCGTTCTCCTCCACTATATAATAAAGCCAAAATAACTCCCTTGGTGGTGCCATAAGGATTGAACAATCGTAACTAATGCCCATGGAGAGCTTGTGAAAAATGTGAAGAGGTTTCCCAGGGTCACTTTATTTAATCCTAGAAGGACCCTCTGACCCTGGAATTGGGGAAAGTTGAGCAGGAAGGGTAAAGGTTGGCCCAAGGCAAAGGGCACTCTCGGGCCAACGCCCTGGCACAGCCCGGAAGGAGGAATGAGGTGGTCCGTGGCATGTGCCCGGCTCGGTGGCGGCCTGGTGGAGATTCTCCAGAGATGGCCACTGCTGGTCATCACTAATCCAATTCCCTGCGCTAATCCCTGCCACTCGCACACATTCACACAGTGATGCCGCACAGACTGCACGCTCACGCACTTTTACACACTCACACAGCAGCTGTTCACACACAGCCACATGTACACACACACACACACACTTGCCTGCACACAGTGTCAGCCCCACACGCTCACACTCACACGGGATGCTCTTCACACTCAAACATATAGCCATGTGTAGCACTCACACATGCTCACACGTGCATGCACTCACACGAGCACAAGCTAATGCACACTCACATACCCACACTCAGAACCACCCACACACAACCAGCAAGGACACGGTGCTTTTCAAGACATCTTGTCCCCGTCTCTCCCTGGGACAGCCCTCGGCACCCCTTCCCCCCTGGTGGCCCCTGAACAGACGCCTGTGAGGAAGGAGCGTGATCTCCCACATGGCTCAAAGCTTGTGGGATTGTCTGACCCAAATCTGGCTTCGTATTCAAATCACAACAATGGGGGCAGCAGACATGGAAGAATTCTAGACAAGTGATGGGGAGGAAAGTTCTGTAATCTTCCTCAGATGACACCTCACTCATCCCCTCGGGGTGCTGTCCACTTGCAGATTCTGACACAGCAGGCCCAGGGAGGGGCCAAGGAGTCACACTTCTGAGACGCTCCCAGGGTGCTGCCCGTCCCTGGACCATACTCGGAGGAGCAGCTCATAGGGCGCCTGGGGGTGGGCCCGAAGCAGAGGGTGGGAATCTTGACAGCACAGGGCCAACGCTCAAGCTTTTACCACTGAAGTGCTGTCAATGCCCACGTGATGGGTTACTTGCCAAAGTCCCGAGCACAGCCCACCACACACACTACAACAGTAAGGGGCCGTGGAGGCCAGGGGTGTGTCTAGAGAGCTCTGGATACACAAAGGAGGCCTTTCTGCCCAGCAGAGAGCCAGGCGGCAATGGCAGGCAAGAGCAGAAAACAGAGTTGGCCTTCCAGGGGGGACAAGGACCCCCAGGCATGACAGCAGGACCGCCAAGAACCAAAGAGCTCCCTGTGGCTGGCTGGGGGTGAGAAGGGAGGCCTTGGAGGGCAGGGTGTTGCTGCCACACAGTCCCAGGTTCACGCTGATGGGAGGTCACACTGTTCCTAAATCCCCCAGGCTGTTCCTCAGCAAAGTCACCTCTGTGAGACCATCCAGGTCTAAACTATCCAACAACATGATTGCTCTTGGCAGTTTCCTAACTTCCTCTCCAAAAAAAACTAGACCTTCCCCCTGGAACATACAGCTCCTCAGCAAATCTATTCCCTTTCCCATTTGTCCACTTAATGCAGGGTCTGTGTGAATGAAAAGTCCATTATTACAGCATGGCACAATTCTCACCCTGAGCATGAGACAGATCTGATTTCCTTCCTGGCTAAACTAAGCCACACTGATGAGCAGCAGAGAGAGCTGGTGACGTGGTCAGCTCCCCCTGAGCATGAGGACCCAGGAGCGTTCATGAGTGCCCCTCACTCTAGTGATGCACAGATGCCTACCCAGGTCACACAGAAACTCAAGAAAGGAGGATGCAAGAAGCCAACTTTAATTGGGAAAAACACCCAAACCATGTCTTTTCCAAGACGGTTCAATGGTGTCATTTTAATAGGCAATATGGTTAATACACAAATTTGAATGAGTTCAATATCTCAGTTTGAATTACACACAGTATAAATTTAGGAATGATTTCCATCATATTTAAGGTGCACAATGTTATGTTTGATAAGCGTACACACTGTGAAGTGACGCCACAATTAACACATCCATGGCTTCATATAGTTACGTGTGTGTGTGCTTGTGATGACACACACATGTGACAAAGAGACAGCTAATATCACACTCACCAGTGAAAAGTCTACAGGACTAGGACAGCCTACTCTCTGCACTTCTCTCCAACAGGGCACTGGAAGCCCAGCCAATTAAGCAAGAAGACACAAAAGGCGTCCAAATCAGAAAGGAAGAAGTTAAATTTCCTATGTTTGCAGATGACGTGATCTTATGTATAGAAAACAGATTCTGCCGAAATGTCAGAACAAATAAACTAATTGAGTAAAGTTACAGGATACAAAATCAATGTCTAAAAAGTGTGTTGGGTGGATTCTTCCGTATGCGTGTGTTTGGTCCAAAGCATTGTTCACACTGACTGTTTCTTGATTGATTTTCCGAGCTGATTTGTCTATTATTGGAAGTAGGGCACTGAAGTCTCCTATTATAATTGTATTGCTATTTCTCCTGTCAGTTCTGCTAATATTTGCTTATATAGTTAGGTGCCTCAAAGCAATTAAGAAAATATTATGGCTATAGTTATTTTTATTTTTAATTTTTTGTCGTTAACGTTTATACTAGTGTTAAAAGAGATTTAGACACCATAATTGCAGTATTAGGGTATTTGAATTTGGTTGTATATTTACCTTTAACAGTAAATTTTATATGTTCATGTCTCATGGTAGTAACAGTATTTTTTCCATTGAAGAACTCCCTTTGTCATTTCTTCTCTTTTCTTCTTCTTCTTCTTTTTTTTGAGACCAAGTCTCACTCTGATGCCCTAGGTCGAGCACCATGTTGTCATACACAGCTCACAGCAACCTCAAACTCCTGGGCTCAAATGATCCTCCTGCCTCAGCCTCCTTAGTGGCTGGGACTATAGGCTACTTTTTCTATTTTTAGTAGACATGAAGTCTCTCTCTTGCTCAGGCTGGTCTCGAACTCCCAAGCTGAATAGAGCCACCTGCCTCCGCCATGCAGTGCTAGGATTACAGGTGTGATCCCAGTGGAAGAGCCACTGCACTTACAGCATTTCTCATAAGGCAGGTGCTGCAGTGTGGGCTGTTTGACCCCTCTGAGCCTCATGTTGAAATTTGATCCCCAATGTTGGTGAGGCCCAATGGGAGATCTTTGGGTCATGGTGTGAGTCCCTGGGGCACTGTCCTCAGGGCAATGACTGAGTTCTCACTTCATCAGCGAGGACCCGGCACCTCCCCACCCACGTGGTCTCTGCACACACAGGCTCCCCACACCTTCCACTGTGAGTAGAAGCAGCGTAACTCCTCATCAGGGGCAGACGCTGGCCCTACACTGCGTCTACAGCCTGCAGAACCACAAATGGACAACCTCTTCCCTTTGTAAATCACGCAGCCTCAGATGTTCCCTTTTACCGACCAAGTGGACTGAGCCACAGCTCTCCTGGTGATGAGCTCCCTCAGATTTGGGGGGCTGGGGGAGACCATGCCCTTCATGCCTCCTTCATTTCTGAGGGACAGTGTTTTTGGTTGGCAGACTTTTCTTTTTCTTTCAGCACTTTGAACATATCATTCTGTTTCCTCTAGCTCATTTTCTCTTGGGCTGCAACGTTTCTGCTGAGAAATGTCCCACTCATCCCCTTATGTGACACATCACTTCTCTGTTGCTGCTGTGGAATCCCCTCTGCCTTGCCTCGATGACTGGATTGTAATGCGTCTGGCTGAACATTTCTTTGGGTTCTACCTACACTGGGACTTTCAACCTTCATGTATCTGGATGGCCATCTCGCTCCCAAAATGTGGGAAGTTTTCAGCCATTGTTTCTTTAAATAAGCTTTCTCTCCCTTTTTTTCTCCTTAGATTTCCGTAATATGTGGAAATGTGTGTATGTTTGGTCTTTTAATGCTTTTCCATGGGCTTTCTTTACTCTTTTTCATTCTTTTGTTTTTTTCTCCACTTACTGGGTAAATTCAAAAGATACATCTTCTAATTCACAGAGTCTTCCTTCTGCTTTTTGAGGCTGTCAAACTCATTTCTTTATCATTTCATTCACTGTAATTTTTAGCTGTAGGATTTGTCTGATTTTTTAATGATTTCTACCTATTTCACTAATTTCTCATTTTGTTCATATATTGTTTTCCTGATTTCACTGAGTTGTCTGCCTATGTTCCCTTATACCTCACTGAGCTTCTTTAAAATAATTATTTTGAATTCCTACTCAGGCAAGAGAAGGGACTCAGCAGGAGCTTCTGGGCCAGCTGCATCCCCTCCGCCAAGCTGGCCATCAGGCTGTCAGTGAACATGGCTTCAGGGCCTGCTGGGCCATGTAGCCGGGAAGAGGCAGGGGTGGGGGAGTCCTGCACCCACAGAGTCCACGAGGTACTCTGTCTTGCCAGAAGGGGAAACTCAGTCTAGAACAGGAAGCTTCCTGCCGGGGCCCTCTGTCACCCAGGCCACTGTCCCACAGAGACACCCCCAGGAGCTCCAGAAGCTCATGCAGGGGCTGCCTCCTGCCAACCCCTCTGTCACCCAGGCCACCGTCCCACAGAGACACCCTGAGGGCTCCAGAAGCTCCTGCCGGGGAAGCGTCCTCTCTTCCCGCACAGCTCAGCAGCCTGAGGCCTGTCCTTACTGCCCAGAACACACCCAGAGCTGCTTCCTCATTGCTTATTTTTTATTTCCCAGTGTTTATTGTGGTGTCATTCTCAACAGCCCAAAAGTGGAAACACAACCCAGGTCTAGTGGTGGACACATAGTGGGGTGTTATCCTCCTTACAAAGGAGGGAGATTCTGACACTTGCTACATGTGGACCATCTGCTGAGTGAAAGAAGCCAGCTGCATAAGGCCACGTGCCTCAGGATTCCACCTGTGCCCAGTGTCTAAAATGCCCAGGGACAAACACAGACAGGGTGCCGGAGGCTGGGGGCTCTGTGGGGTGAGAGAAGGCTTGGGATAAACAGTGCTGATGGATACGCATCAGGATGCAATTAACACCCTGACTATACACTCACAGGGGCTCAAAGGGACAAATTCCTCACTAGCTACCTTTGGCTGTGAGCGCTAGTCAGGGAAGTGATATAGTAGAAATCATTGCACTGTACACATTAAGTGGGTGACCTGTTTGGTATTGTGAATTATAGCTCAATAAATCTATCACTACATATAAAGATAAGAAAGAGAGAAAATCTTCTCAGCCTAAAGCCTTCCCAGCCTGTGAAGGCCCATGGGGCTCCACATTGCCAACCCCCATGCTCACTCCCAGGGCAGGACCCACCAAAAGAATTGCCCTCTGTCTTCCAGCACACCATCACTATATTCTTCTTAGTGTTCTTGCTAACTCATGGTAAGCTCCTTGAAATCAGCAGCAGAGCTTTCTCCCCCTCTCCAGCGCCCACACCACCAGCCACAGCACCTTCCTTCCCAGCAGAGAAGCCTCAGCCCCTGCATCTACAGACGGTGCCCTGCAAGTCCCTGGTCTGGGCAGACTTGTAATCAGCATCCCCACATCCCACTGCCCCTTCTTCACACCTAGGGGCCTAGTGCTCTGACTGTCCCCATCCCCATTGCCCTGGTTCATGGGTTTCCCACTTCTCACACATCAACTCTACACAGTTGCCAAGGCGATTCTGATACGACACAATTCAGACCATGCTTCTGCCAAAATCTCACAGGAATCCTCCTCTTAGAGTAACAGCAAAAGTCCCAGGATGGTCTCTGGGGTCCCACAGATCTCTCCCAGCACATCTCTGCCCTCATCTCCTGCCCCCTACTCTGCCAAGCACACGCTGCCACAGAGCCTTTGCACTGGCTGTCCCTCCCCTCAGACATCTGCCCAGCCTGCTCCCCTGCCAGCCCCCAGCCCTGCTCTTCTCAAAGGTCTCATCCGACCCCGCTCAGATCACACCATCCCCACCCACACACCACTTCTCACCCTCTCTATCTCTCCCCTAAGCACGTTTTCTGCACATGGACTTAGTTGTTCTCCAAAAGGCATCATTATTTTGTTTCCTCCATCAGAAAGGCCTTTGTTTCACTCACTGCTGTGTCTGTGGCACTTCAGACAGGACTAGGTATGTATTGGTGCAAACAAAGTTTGTTCAAGGAAGGAGCAAGGGCTCTCAGAGGCCAGAGCCAAGGACCAACGTCCTGGAGCCCTGAACAGGGCAGTGGACCCCCCCCCCATCAACTGTGACCCACCAGGCCTCCCAGACAAGAGGTAGGATTTCCAAGAACCAGGTGGGAACTCTGCAGGGGAGCTGAGATGACGCTGACCTGGGGCACTGAGAGGGCGTTTTCAGACCCGCAGAGGAGCGCACTCTACAAACCACCCCTGCCGCTCTGGAAACGGAGGCCGTCTCCGGGGCCGAGGGAAGCTCCAGGTGTCCAGGCCGCTCACTGCTGTCTCCACATAGATTCAGCTGCTGGGGGCGCGGAGACTGACCTCTGCAGAGAGCTCAGGCGTCTCCTGCCTACTGGCCTGACTCTGACAAGTGGCCGAGAGACACACTCTGAGCTCCTTGCTCCCCAGGTGACCGTCTGTCTCGGCACCCTCCTTCCACATGCTGGCCACCAACTCTACCCTGCAGTGTCCCAGACATCGAGATTTGGTCCAACCTACCTCCTGTGTTCTGGGGAGGGCTCCAAAGCTCAGCCGGGACAGCTTAGGCAGAATGGCCAGAAGTCATATCTCACATGACTGGACAGTTTTCATGAGAACAGATAAGCCATATCGGAGAAACCAGGGCCTGCCTGGCCAGGTTATCCCCATACCCAGTAATCCCGTGACTGTTGGCCTCTTGGCAGCGTCTGACATGTGCTCCCCATGCCACCTTCAGCAATCTTTCCACAGGACCCAGTCATGGGCTGTGCTGCTCCTGTTAGAGTCACAAAGGTCGTCCCCATCGCAGCCCCAGGAGCAGTAGCACCTGGTGCCTCTGCTGGCCTAGGGGCAGGCCACTGTCCCCTCTCCCTGACCTGCACGGCAGGGTAGAGATGTGCACACCTGATCCCTCCCACGACCTGGAAAAAGAAGGTCAGGGCAGCCTACGTCCGAACAGACCCAGACTGCCATCCCGAATCTACAGGAAAGAGAGGCTGGGAAGGAATGGGGTCAGCAGGGCCAGGAAATGCCCAGACCTGTCACAGAGTGTGGCCCAGGCCTCCTGCCAGCAGTGAGGAAACCAGTGGGGCCAGGACTGGGCCAGGCTCTGGCAGGTGGGCTGGGGGCTGCAGGGCTGGCAGGGCCTCGAGGTGTGTCAGCCGTGCACAGCCCCGGCCTGGAGCCTGAGCTCAGGCTGGGGAGAACAGGAGGGCACGTACGCGCGACAGTCCCAGCCCATGTGAGTCGCCCTTCTCAGACGAGGGAGGGAAGGGCGTGGGGAGCTGTGCCCGCAGGTGGGAGTCAGAGGTCTTCATCCCTGGGGGGCCTGGCCGCCAGCCTGACAAGGGCTGTGCCAGGGTTTGGGGCAGCGACACCACCACTCTGTCAAAGAGCCTGGTCCCAGTGGACAGGAAGGCTGGGCTGGAACCCAGGGAGTCCGCTGTGAGAGCGTGGACAGGCTGCGGGTGCCCTGGGCCCCAGCCTCCTCCTTGAGAGGGAGTGTGGTGTGGGCATGGCCTTGCAGAGCAGCCTCTCCCCCTCCCCAGACTTGCTAACTTCTGCATGCTCCAAATCTGACCCAGGTCATTAGAGGAAAAAACCCAAAGCTGGAAAACCTGGACCACTCTCCCACCAGGAAGAAGGGAAGAGGCGTCTGGACCTGGAGCGGGGACACCCCCAGCCTCCCCGGCTCAGGGTCCAAGTGTGCACTTGCCCCAGCCCGGGCGTCTCCCTCCTGGACGGCCCAGGAAGGCCTCCCGTTCCACGGGGAAACCGAACCTGATGTGCAGACGCTGAGGTGGACCAGGCTGGTTCTGTCTGAGGATCGTCCCCACATGTCCTCGGGCAGAGAGGAGCCCGACTGGGGCAGGAACCACCAAGAGCAACAGCGCTGGGACACCAAGGGTGAGGGGCCTGAGAAGGACCGGGACAGACCCAGTGACCGCCTGGTGCTGCGGACACAGCAGCACATTTAAAGGTCTCTTGGCACAGTTTTTGGTGCTCTGTCAGATTCTTAGATCTTAGAAATGGAATCACACAGAGAAGACTAAGGCAAGTCACTTCCTCTGGCAGCTCTGAGAGTTGAAAGTGGAGAACCCTGGAGGTTAGGCCCTGCCCTGCGTTCTTCCTGGCCACTCGCGCTTCCCCGATGCCCTTTTAGCTTCAGTTCAAGAGCAGGTGAGCGGGAGCCGGTGGCAACACCCAGGAAGGCCGAGGTTAATCATTGACAGCACCTGAGCTCAGTGTTTCTCAGCAGCAGCAGGAGGAAGCTGCAGGGAGGTGCGGGAAGGGCTGAGAAACGCCCCTCGCAGCTGCCCACAGACAACAGCCGTGGGGAGCATTCTTCATCCGTGCTGGGATGGTGGCCGGCTGGCACCAGAAGTGGGAGCAGGAAGGCAGCACCCCGTGCACTGGGGAGGGCAGTGGCCACACCGGCAGCCAGGCCACAGCTCTCCTGGGGCCGTCCTCTGCCCAGCGTGCTCATGGCTCATCTTCGAGGCCCTCTAACACATGGCCAGTGCCACCCAGCAGGGCTAACCCATGTTTAAGGGCCAGGCTTGCTGTGCCCAGGTTTCCTATGCCTCCACAAACAAGGGCAGCCCTGAAGCCGAGGTCCTGCTGTGACCCGACTACTTGAGCCCAGCTCTGCCGGGCTCTGGGTTCCCCGCCCAGCCCACCCCTTCCCACCAGTGGGCGCTGACTCACTCCCACTCTCATCACACCCAGGCACCTGCCATCTGGGCCTGCACCAGGTCCCCAAGGGAGGCAGTGACGGTGACAGACTTTCCACACTCCCCTAACCAAGGGGTCCGAGTCAATGCACAGTGATTGAGTACAGGTTGGACGCTCCTACTCCGAAAATCTGAAGTCTGAAATGGTCCAAAATCTGAAATTTTTTGAGTGTTGACAGTGGAAAATTCCAGGCACCAAAACGCTGGTGCACAACACAGTTCCTGCAACGCCCTGAGGGACACTCCAGCCTCCTTCGGGCTGTGCGCAGAAGGTGCACAGGAAACATAAATGGGTTTTGTGTTTAGGCTGGGGTCCCTCTCCTGACATATCCCATAAGCACAGATTCCAAAACCCAGCATCCAAAGCCCTCCTGGTCCTGAGCTTTCAAACAGGGGTGCTGGGCCTATGCTACTGGGAACCCTGCTCGTCCCCACCCTGAGAATGGGCATGTAGTCTTCACGTGTGTGAAACGAAGCCCTCAGGGAGACAGAACCCAACAAAGCTACGTGTGGCCACCGGGACACAGCTCAGCTGGGAGACAAGCGGAAAGCCAGGGAGGGGGCTGCTGCAGGGGGGGACAGTCCGTGCCCTCAGCAAGGGCTCCTTTCTGTCTGAACGGGCCAAAGAAACGTGTGCAGACTCACTGGCAGGGAGGACGGAGGGCCCCGGCCAGGACTCCATCTTGGAGCTGTGTAGCACTGCCTGGTGACACTATCCCCACCTCCAGCACTCGTCCCTGCTGCAGTGACCTCCCTCCACCACGGTCCTTCCCAGAGGACTTCGCGCCAGCAATGGGTGTCACGCACTTTATGGCATTTCGTCCTGTCTTCATTCCTGGGGCAGGAAGGGAGGGGGCCAAAATGTCCACCCACATCCCTCCCTCAACAAAGGGCAGATGTGGGCGGGTGCTGCAGACCCCCGATGGGACAGACTGGGACAGCTATGACGGAAACTCGGGGGGCTCCTGACACTCCTCTTCAGCAGGCAGAGGGGGATCCTGTCCTGAGAAGCATGGATGTGTGACGATGATGGGAAGGAAAGGCCCACACACCAGGGTCCCCACCCCCCTGCAGGTGACGCCACACCGGCCCAGGAGGGCTCACTGCCATCGCAACCCTCACAGCACGATGCTGGCGGGCACCTGGGCTCTGGTATCCACACTCCCACTTTCTTATTCAGGGAATAAAAACAAGTGATTTTTTTCAAAACTGAAGGGCAAGGTCTGAGTGATGTGTAGCAGGGTGTGTCCCCCCAAGCTGACGCCACCACAGCCCCCCAGCAAGTAGCAGGTGCTCCTCATCCTGCCTGTGTCTCAGGCGGTGGTGGGTTCAGCCACCACAGCCCAGGGACCACCATAGAACCAACAGGGTATCAGAAAGTCAACAGGTGGATTTAGAGACAAAACAGTGAAAGCCAGTGCAGTTGAACTTTTTGTACAATTGAACCAAACGAAGAGCTGTTTCACTGATTAACTGGCCTCCGCTGGAAGCAGAGCAGTTCCCAGGCAGGTGCAAAGGTACAAACCCACCACTGAGAAGGAACAAGAAGGCCAACATAGGCTCAGACCGTGGCTGACAGACACTGGCCAGTTGGTAGATGTCGAACCACGACACGGGCCAGGGCCTCGCCAGGGCCTCTTGCATCAGAACGCAGAACGCATGGTCCCCTCACAGTCCCTTCTTGACGGGGGTGAGGATGGGACCCTACACTGCACAGGGAAGGATGGGGTCTTGTGCACAAAGCCAGGAGCTGGTCCACAGCAAAGTAAGGCCAAGCAGGCAAAAATCCAGATAATTCCGTCCAGAGCCCAGCTTGCCGGATCTGACATACGAAATCCAAAAGTGAGGTAATTTCAAGAGGGTAGCTGGTACAAAAGGAAGGTAAAAAGGGAAGGAAAATCCACAGGGAGAAGGTGGCGGTGTGGCTCGTCCCCAGACCTGGGCTCTGCTACGTGGCGGCAGGTGCTGGAGGGCGCAGCCAGCCAGGCAGGCCCTGCTCTAAACAGCCTCAGCACCCACCAGCGCAGACACCACCTGTCCTCAGAAGTTGCGGGATGACCCCAGATATGGTCTTGTCTGTCCTGTAAGGATGAATTTCATCCCTAAGACATACTAGAGCCACGTCCAGTGGGACCCAACTACGTAAGAACTCGGCCCGCAGAGGTGAAGCTTTGGAGGGAAAAGCGTCCGCCGGGATGTGTGGTTAGAGGGGTGGGTAAGGAGAGGACTGCCTTCTTTCCTTGTGGGGATGTGTGCCTCTGTTTCCCACTTTGTTCTGAGGCCTAGTAGAGTTGACAGACTCACAAGTAAATGTGCTCAGAATCTACTGTTCAAAGGTACCCAAAGCCCATCCCTTTGAAAAGAAAATTCACCTCCCAACAGATATGTTTTGTAAATTTGTATCATAATATCTCAAATCTGCCTAAAACAGGACCTACCTGAATTTGGCTGAAAGGCAGATGCACATAAACTACCGCTGGAGACTCTGTGACCTCTGAGTGGAAACTGATCACAAGCCCCAGTAAACTCCTCTGGTTTTATCAGAAAGGAAGGGAAGTGGGCATGGGACTTGGCCATGACAGAGAGCAGACGATGGCACTGACTCCTGAGGGGAAAGTCCTCCGACGACGTCTTGGTCGCTTCTGTCCTCAGACCTCTGGTTCTCCTTGCCAGGGCCTCTTGCATCAGAACGTCCTAAGAGCTGGAAGCAGAATTTGGTGTGAGTATTAAAGTATTTGGGGGATTAGGAGTCAGCTCTGTCACCACAAACATCTGCAAATGAACTTTATCAGAGTTCAGGGAAAGCAGTCTTCAGGTAAACAGGAGCATGTGCCAAGTGGAAATCCCAGCCCTTTGTATATTTAGTAATGAGTGAAGATAAGATTTCTTCTTTGACAGTGCGATGGATGCAGTCATGAAAATAGCCTGCAACTGTCACAGACACATCCCCAACGAGAAAGCCCTCAGACCAGTGATGCCCTCGCTGGTCAGCCTCTCCAACTCGGGATGCGTCATAGTCCCCAGTTCATGATTTGGGGATTGTCAAAACTCTATAGATCTCCAAAAATGATGGCTGGGTTTGGCATATTTGCATAATTTCATCCGTATTACTACAGTAAGCAAAGACTTTCTCACCTCAGAGAACTCTGGTTCACACCATTGTTCTCCAGGTCCCCGTGAAATGAGCACGTGTCCCCAACCCAACTGGGGCCGGCTGCTTGCCTTCATGGTAACACTGGAATTCAAGGCCAAGTCCTCTCCATTTTGTGGCCACCCTACAAAAGGGCCTCAGGGCTTTTTCTGTTGACAGGGCAGTTTTTATGACTATCATGACAAATTTATCTATGTAAGGCAGTTACACAAATTAAAAATGGTTTGCTGGTTGGAAATTTGATCTAATGAGTTTCTAGATACCTTGCCCCAACCACAGGACACCTGTCCACCAAAAATAAGGCATTGCACCAAACAATTATTTTTGGAAAATTTCTTGCCTAATTACTTCTGTTTTTCGTTTGCCATGTCCACTCATTTTTGTCAGCTAATAGCACTTATTAACAGATGTCAGATGTTTAAGAAAATTTCCTGGGTCATAAAGTTAACACTGAGCAAATTACATCTGTTAAGGTATGTTATTTTTCTAATTAAACCTTTGTCATCACTAATGATTCAGAAAACAACCAACCAGTCCATTTCTGACTCTAGGGTCCCTCCGTTCAGCTCACTTCTTGCTGTGCAGGTCACGCTGAGACATCCTGGGCCACAGTTTGCTGTCTCACCTCCCAACAATCCGAAGCTCTTATTTAATAATTTATTTTTTTTCCTTTGTATAGACAGAGTCTCACTTTATCATCCTCACAGCAACCTCTGACTCCTGGGCTTAGGCGATTCTCCTGCCTCAGCCTCCCGAGTAACTGGGACTGCAGGTGCCCATCACAACACCCGGCTATTTAGTTTGTTGCAGTTTGAACTGGCCACACCCAGTATATGGGGCTAATGCCCTACCCACTGAGCCACAGGCACCGCCCAGCCTGAAGCTCTTGACACTGACTTTGAAATAAGACCCACTCTGTCATGAGCAATGAAAGCAAGGTCACAGCAAATTCTGATTGTGTCTGATTGTGCTCCAGGACCACCGGTAAGTGGTCGGCAGTGGGAGTGACATGCACGTGGCATTGGCTCTATTTCTCTTCCCCGGTTCAAGTCCCTTCACTGTTTATCATCCTCCTTACACACAGTGCCATGCCTGACCTCAGCCACACGTACACCTGTGGGGCAGCAGGGGTGCACTGGCGCTCTTCACAAATAAGAGAATGTAGCCGTGACTGGGGTCCTGTAGCTCAAGTGGCTAGCCACATACACCAGAGCTGGTGGGTCTGGTGTATACCCGGGCCTGCAAAACAACAATGACAACTACAACCAAAAAATAGCCAGGCATTGTGGTGGGCACCTGTAGTCCCAGCTACTTGGGAGGCTGAGGCAAGAGGATCATTTAAGCCCAAGAGTTGGAGGTTGCTGTAAGCTATGAATGCCACAGCACTCTACACAGGGTGACAGCTTGAGACTCTATCTCAAAAAAAAAAAAAAGAAAGAAAGAAAGAAAGAAAGAAAGAAAAGAAAATGTAGCCAGAGAGGCAACTTTCCCAAGGTTGTGGAGACCAGGAAGGCCAGGTCATAGCAGACCTCTCCCCAACCCCCAGCCCAGCCAGATGGCCCCAGGGGACATATTTGAGGAGTCCAGGCCTCTGTCACCCGCCATGAAAAGTAAAATCAAAAAGAGTCATTGTGTGGATAATTAGCTGACAAAGTCTCCAGCAAAAATCTAGCTCTTTAATTGGGTTTCTCTTGGTAAAATGGGCATCAAGACACAGCATGACTCAGAGTCTGTCTCTGCCAAGGAAGACCCAGCTCGCTGGTGTGGAGGAGGAATTGTGTTCTCCCAGCCGAAACGGTAGTGACATCCTGTGCCTGGGGCGTCCTGGCTCAAACCATGTTTTAGACAGATTAGTAACTTAAGCCGTTTTCCTTTGGTGAGGCTCTGGGACCATCACTCAAAGTTCTCCCAACCTACCACCAGCATTTATTCAATGCCTTTGGCACATTGCCATGTGGAAGAACCTCAGAAACATCACACTGTGTGGAAGAACCCCGGCCCAGAGCACATACTATGTTGCCCTCCATAGACGTGTGCAGAGCAGGGAAGTCTGGAATTGGGGACAGGAGAGGGGCTTGCCTGGACTGGGGCAGGGTGGGGGACAGGGAGGGCAGAGAGGAGACTTACAGCTAAAGGTCGTTTTTTAGATCTTGAAAAGTTCTGCACTTGCGGTGACTGGCACATATCTGTAAATATGCTAAAAAACACTGAATTGTTCAATTTCAATGGGTGAGCAAATGCTATCTCAATAAAGCTATGTTCTAATGGAGACAGAAAACCTCAACCAGTTCTTCTGTGGGCGTAGGTCTCCCGGCTAGCCATGAAGAGCACCAGCCCCTTGAGGGGTGGGCATAGCCCCTCTGAAGCACACCACCCCCCACCCATTGAGCATCATCGAGCAACTGGCACTTTTCTGAAAATCAAGCTCTCCTCACAGAATAGAGTAGAAAACTCACAGCACCCCTGCCGTCTCCGGCGTACCAGCTGCTCCAGCCCTGGTTTCCTGCCCCTCAGAGAATGGAGGGAGGCTGGGCTTCCCAGACAGCAGAACCAAAGACTGTTTGGTCTTTAAGGAAGAAGGGTGTCCCGAGCCCTCAGCACACTCCTGGGGAAAGCACTGAAGCCACAGGCTGTCGGAAGAGCTGCTTTCCAAGATGGGCAGGCAACCCACCTGGAGTGCTCGGGTTCCCCGGGCACTGCCAAGGGAGTCTGACCGTGGATAGGAGTCCTTGGGTTTCCAGAAGGTGTCAGCAGACGGCCAGTAAGAGAGGCTTCTGAACAGCAGAACCGATGCGGCTATGCCCACTAAGATACCACGAGCCATGATGAAAAGAAATTGTCACGCGATTAGCAAAGGTTTCAAATGTCTCAAGAGCTTAAGCCAAGTCCTACCTAGCTACAAATTACAGCTAAGTTACATAGGAGTTTGTACAAGTTTGTACAGAAGCTGCTTTCGTGTTTCACTGAGGAAATTGTTTGGAGGACGCCGGGTGCCTGCAAGATTCTGGGCCAGCCACAGCGGCACACAGCTCCCTCTCAGACACGTGGAGGCTGAGGACGGAGAGTGGCCTAAGGTCAGGGTTCAAGACCAGCCTCCGCAGAATAGCCAGACCTCGTCTCTTAAAAAAAAATGTCTGCCAGATCCAGACTAGGTATTTTAAAAATACCTAGGATTTTAAAAATACTTTGTATCAGCCGGGTGCAGTGGTTTGAGCCTGCAATTCTAGCACTCTGGGAGACCGAGGCAGGTGGATTGGTTGAGCTCAGGAGTTCAAGACCAACCTGAGCAAGAGTGAGACCTTCATTTCTATCAAAAATAGAAAAATTAGCTGGGACTTGTGGCAGGCATCTGTAGTCTCACCTGCTTGAGAGGCTGAGGCCAGAGGATCACTTGAGCTCAGGAGTTTGAGGTTTCTGTGAGCTATGATGATGCCACCGCACTCTACCCAATGTGACAGATGGTGGGACAGGCATGAGGCCCTCAGACGCCTCAGCCAGTCATCCCCTACACCAAATGTCATCTTCCCTCTCTGGGCCACATGGCTCACTTAGGTTTGGAATCAGTGATTCCCAACCCTGGCTGCACCTCAGAATCCCCTGGAAGATGACTACTGAGCCCTGGCCCCATCAAATTAAATCATTTCAGGGAGGGAGGCCAGGTGGAGACATTTTTCTAGAACTTTTCAGATGATTCTAAAGTGTAGCCAAAGTTGAGAACTCAATGAGACGGGATGGTGCCTTGGATCCTTCCAGCTATGACATCCTTTGGCCTTCTCTACCAGTCTAGAAGATTCTCTTCTCCCAAAACCAAAGTCAATGGGGAATTGGGTGCTGTTTGATCCAGGAGATGCCAAGCAAAGTTGCAGAGCAGGACCCCAGTGGGCTACCCAAAGGCACATGCCCTCAGCCATACTGGGGTGTTCTGAACCCCTTACTCCTCACAGGACTGCCTGGGCTAGGCGTCCAACTGCAGGGAGCCCAGAGCAGAACCCTAGTGGGGAGGGCTCAGGATGTAGCTGGTGGGGTTGGAGGGTGAACATACAAAGAGAAAACCTGAGAAAACAGCCCAGTGGGTCTGGATCTCCAGGATCCGTCAGTGAGGGCACCCTCCTGTCTCTCCTTGACCCATAGGAGAAGCTCCTGGAGAAGGCCTAAGGGATCCCTCCTTGCCTCCCATACCTCCCCCGGCTCCTGCAGAGAAGGGGACGGAGCTTCTGGTTCTAGCTCATTTCTTCCACCCCCACCTCCAGGGCTGAGAAGGGGCTGGTCATCACTGAGGCCTTCCAGAGCACCTGGGGAGATCTTAGACTCAAGCACCCATAGCTCTTGGGAAAAACAGTCTTCCAGGGAACTTAAAACAAACTTCCCTCTAAATAAAACTCTGTCTCTTATGTGAACCATTTTGGAAGCATTCACATTGCATTGCAACAGTTCCCTACCTTGCTGGAGAGTGCATTGGACAAGCTACCTCACTCACCAGCCCGATTTGTCCTCTGCACTGGGCCACAAGCAAAAGCAGGTCCATGCCGAGAGCTGTCCGTGTCCCCAGCCCTGGGGGCCTATGCCCTGTGCTGGGTCCTCCCTCTTTTCACTCTCCCCCTTGGTTGATGCCAACCTCTAGGACACTCTCCCTTGTCTTTGAAAGTTTCATTTCTAAAACTGCTAGCCCAGTGGTGTAACCAAGTAAGGCAAAAATTTCTTAAGACCAAATAGCTCCCAAATGAGGGTTGCTGGATGTGAGCTGTGTGGATAACCCTTCAGAGAAGGTAGATTCTAAGTGGGAAAAATGATGTATTTGCAGAAGGCTTTCCCGCCAAAATTCTCTGTATTGCATCAGATTCCAGAGCATCTGGACTTCCCCTGGGGAAGAGAAGATGTAGAACCATGGAGCTGAAATGACCTGCTTAACCAAAAGAGGAAAAAAATAGAAGAAAGCATTAGCACTGCCAGTCCTAATTTGTTTGTCTCTTGGCATTGCTGGGCGTGGACTGTCAGAGCTGCAGGAATAGGATTTGGAGGTTTTCCGCCTCGTTTTACATACAGGAGAACTGTGACCTGCCCAAAGCCACACTGCCCCCCACAGTGCGCCTGGGCTTGTCTCCTCCATCAGACTCCCTCTGCTTAGTGAGCTCAGCCTGCAGAGGAAAGGCGGCGGTGCTCTTCCAGCTGCACACAGGGAAGAACAGGGCCTCTCCAGGGCTCAAGGGTCCAAGGCCAGCGACCACACAGTGTCCATGGCGACAGCCCCACGTCGGCATCCCAGAATCTTGCCTCCTGCCCACTGAGGGTGCAGCCTGAGAAGCAGTCGGACTGCACCCCGGGGCGCCCCTGCTCTACTCTAGCTCACTGGGTCTCTCCACCTCCCTCAGGCTCAGTGGCAGTCTCTGCAGAATGGGACCATCTCTGGTACACCAGCCCCCCACCAAACTGCCAGGAAGGTTATATTAATGAAGCAGGCACTACATTCACATTGGGGGCAGCATCCACAGGGATGTCCTGCTGTGCACTCAGCAGGTGCCATCAGGGTGATGTTCGGGCAGTGACCATAGCAAAGTCAGCACCCACACTGGCTCATCACAGAGCCCCACAGCCCTGGCAACCACAGCCAGGGCTTGTTTCTTCTCTCTCCAGTGAACCTCTTCCTGGAACCCAAAGGCACTCAGGAGATAAGATGCTTAATCTGGCACACGTCTGGATGGCCCCCTGGCCCTGGTGCAGGCTCTGTGCCAGGCTCACTCCTGACACCCTCCTGCTCAGTCCCTTCCTCCTCCCAAATGTCCCCTGGCTCCCTCAGATCCTCCACTCTGACTCAGAAATTCAGGTCCTGCTCGTGGAATTCCTGATTTCATCCTGTGAATATGGCTTTTCTCCAGCTAGATTCCCACTCACCAGTAGAGCCCCAGCTATGAGACGCCAGCGGCGGCTTGGGTCACGTTACCACAGCATTGCAGGGCGCGCTGATGCCGGAGGTGTTACCCCAGACAGCTGAGCATCACTGCCCCTCATCCGGAGAGAGAAGGGGCCAGGTCAGCAAAGCCTGACCAGAACCTTGGAGACATCCCTGAGCACCTCGCTCCTTCCACGTGCTGAGTCCCCAAAGAGTGTGCCAGATGTGGCTGCTGGCCACACCGCCCGGCTCCATTAAAGCACCCATCTCCTGACTGCACAACTTAGGTCATCACGGGAAGGCAGAGGGCTCCGCAGACCTGGCTTCTCCGGCATCTCCCAACCCTTCTGGGAAAGAGGCCTCCTCTAGGAGAGGGAGATCAGAGAGAGAGAGAGACTCCCACCTTGCCTGAGGAGGGCATGGCCATCAGGCAGCACTGGGGGAGATGTGCTGAGCACCTACTGAGCACCTGCTGAACACCTGTACTGAGCACCTGCTGGGCACTTGTGCTGGGCACCTGCTGAGCACCTGCTGAGCACCTGCTGGGCACCTGCTGGGCACCTGCTGAGCACCTATGCTGGGCACTGCTGAGCACCTGCTGGGCACCTACTGAGCACCTGCTGAGTATCTGTGCTGGGTACCTTCTGGGCACCTTCTGGGCACCTACTGAGCACCTGCTGAGTATCTGTGCTGGGCACCTTCTGGGCACCTGCTTAGCACCTACTGAGCATCTGCTGAGTATCTGTGCTGGGCACCTTCTGGGCACTTACTGAGCATCTGCTGAGTATCTGTGCTGGGCACCTTCTGGGCACTTACTGAGCACCTGCTGAGTATCTGTGCTGGGTACCTTCTGGGCACCTGCTGGGCACCTACTGAGCACCTGCTGAGCATCTGTGCTGGGTACCTTCTGGGCACCTGCTGAGCACCCACTGAGCATCTGCTGAGCATCTGTGCTGGGCACCTTTTGGGCAGCTACTGGGCACCTACCAAGAACCTGTGCTGGGCACCTGCATTGGGCACCTGTTGAGCACCCATGCTCTGCACCTATACAGGAGACCTTCTGAGCACCTGTGTTAGGCACCTGTACTGGAGAACTTCTGGGCACCTGTGCTGGGCATCTATACCAGAAACATTCTGGGCAGTTGTACTGGGGACCTGTACTGGAGACATTCTGAGCACCTGTGCTGTGCACCTGTACTTGAGGACCTGCTGGGCACCTGTGCTGTGCACCTGTACTGGGGACCTTCTGGGCACCTGTGCTTGGCACCTATACTGGGGACCTTTTGGACACCTGTACTGGAGACATTCTGAGCACCTGTGCTTGGCACCTGTATTGAGGACCTGCTGGGTACCTGTAGTGGGCACCTGTACTGGGGACTCTCCGGGCACCTGTACTGGGGACCTGCTGAGCAGCTGCTGAGCACCCGTGCTGGGCACTTTTGTTGAGCACCTTTGGGTTATCTACTAGGTAGATACCCAAAGTGCTGGTGCTGGTCACCTTCTTGGCACCTGCTCTGCACCTGGCCTACCATGTACTCAAGGTACAGAAGAAATTCAGAAGTGTAAGGCTGGGCCCTGTGCTCAAGGTTCCAGGTGGCACTCTTTTCCCCAGCTTTATTAAAGTCTGATCAACAAATAAAAATTGTATAAATTGGGGCGGTGCCTGTGTCTCAGGGAGTAGGGCACCAGTCCCATATACCGAGGGTGGCGGGTTGGAACCTGGCCCTGGCCAAAACTGCAACAACAACAAAAAAATGGTATATATTTAGAATATACAACATGATGTTTTGATATATGTGTACACTGTGGAAAAATTACTATAATCCAACTAATATATTCATCACCTCGCAAAGTCAGCATTTTTTTTTTTTTTGTCTTGAGAATACTTGAGATCTACTGTTAGCAAATTTCAAGCATACAATACGTTCTCATTAACTAGCATTACCTGCTGGCTATACCTGGGTCTCCAATTATAACTGAAAGTTTATACCCTTTGACCAACATCCTCTCCCTCTCTTTGCCCCCAGCCCCTGGTGACTGCCATCTGCTCTCTGTTACTATGAGTTTGACGTTTGCTTCACATACCATCATGTAGGTGACATCATGTTGTATTTGTCTTTCTGTGTCTGTCTTGGTTTACTTAGTATAGTGTCCTCAAGTTTCATCCATATTGTTGCAAATGGCAAGATTTCCTCTTTTTAAGGCTGCATACTATCCCAGTATGGGTATACGCACTATGTCTTTATCCGCCCATCAGTGGACACTTAGGTTGATTACACATCTTGGCTATTATGAACAGTGCTGGGAGGAACATGTGAATGCAGACTGCTCTTCAACCCTTTCTTTGGTTATATTCCCAGAAGTAGAACTTCTGGATCATATGGTAATTCTCTTGCTGAATTTTAAAGGAATAGACATACTATACTGCATAACAGTATATCATTGTCACTCTTCTTGGTAGTCAAAATAACCACAGTGGTGAATAAATGAGGTGAAGTGCTACAGCCTGTCTCACACCACCGCCTTCTTCCTCTGGTAATAAAGTCTCTCCTTTGGCCTCATGCTCACCTGCGAGGCCTTCACTCAAGGCCCCCGGGTGAGCATCCTGCCCAGACTGGATCAGAGAGTCCCATACACTGCACAGAATACATGGTGCAGAAGCTGCCACGGCAACCAAGGGAGCCAAATCCCAGCCTCCCAGGAGGATGCTCAGGACCAGGTAAGCCAGGAGCTGCCACCGAATGGAGAGCTACTTGAAAATGAGATCAGCAGAGATCTAGTCACAATAGCATAGGGGATTGAGCTAGGCCAGGAGCACAACCCCTGATGCAAATATACAAAATGATGGGTAACGTGTCATTTTCTGAAGGTCCAAGACATGTCTGGAAAGGACAGCTTACATACCTAGAGAAATCTTGAGTGACTAAAAAGAAGAAATCTTCAAATCAGATCCTTAAGCTGGTGAAAGATGATGCAACAGAGCAAGGGGTCATCAGACCTGCATGGGCCCTTGGGAGGCGGGATTTTCTGACTTCTCAGTGGGGACCATGACCGTGGCTGTGGAAGGGCTTCTATTGCAGTAAAGTACGTGAAAAGGGGATGGAAAGACTAACCATTGACTAAGAAGGAAAGGAGGCTCATGGCTCCACCCAGGATGCTGGGGCAGGACGAAGTACTCAACCAGAAACAGAAAACTTCCTGGAAAAACTGGAGATTCCAATACTGCCACGGAGGGGTGTGGCTTCCAAATTCAGACCACCTGAGCGATGCATGGCGCCCCCCACCCCCAGCTGAGAAATCCCCCCCAACCCCCAAGGCCCAGGAGTGAGCATGAGAACCCTGTGGTCTCCTCTCCCGAGATCTCATAGCCCTTTGTTGCTGGCTCATGACAGGACTTGTTGCCTTGACTCACTCCCCCGGTGCTCTTAGCATGTGTTAAGAACTGACTGTGAAACAAATGGATGTGTGAATACCTGATGGTAAATGAGCCAGTGAACAAGCTTTTTCTGGACCCCTCCCACACCCAGAAAATACCTGGCGCACCGCCCCCTGAATTTTAGAGCTAGACACAAGCCAGACTTCCAACCTCTCCCTGACGCTTTGACATGAGCAAGCCTCATGGATCAGAGGAGCTTCAGTTTCCCCACCTAGAAAACTGGAGAACTGGATCCAATTTCTCATTTTCCTTCTACTTCTAAACTTTGGCGATGCTCTCCCAAGATACAACACTCACATTTTTATTTTTCTGGGCTTGTTTTTTTTTTTGATGAGTCAGAAATTCAAAGGTTTCCTGGGATGTCTGTGGATTGTGCAGGACTCAGAGACAAGGATGAGTTTCCAGACCACATTCCGAGCCTTCTTTTGTGGTAGCCATCTGAGCACTTTGTGTTTGCTCTGATTTTTCATCTTCACTCTCCGAATGATGATTTATCTGGCTTTCAGAATAGAAAGCTGAAAGGCCTAATTGTATGTGTGGCTTCTGGGGTTATTTAGATTTATAAATATTTTAATAGGATTTTTATTCCTTCATAACAAATGTCTTAGAAACCTTTGTACCAGGAGCAAATGCCATGATTTTTTTCTATTAAAAAAAAAAATTCTTTCTTTCTCTACCTTAAGAGAAGGACAAAAAAGAAAAAAGATTCAGGAACATTGTCACAATTTTAAAAGTCCCTGAGGAGCATGGAGTAGTCGCACCAGCTCTCTAAGGCTCCGAGGGCACTAATTTCCCATTATTCCTCACAGAGCTCCCCAAATCTAAGACGACCATCAAGAACAGATAGCCCCCATTTTAATTAAACTTCTTAACGAATGTATTATTGAGTAAATAAGACAGGTTAGATACTTAAACCTCCAACGTGAGAAATTACAAAGCTATTTTAGACCACAGAAAATTCCACAGCTGAGAATATAGCTACCCAGACCCGTGAGCAGAACATACCAAAACAAGAGAAGGAACAGAAAAACCCCCTTCTAGGAGGACATGATGCAGACTGAACATGTGGGAGACGTGGAGAGGGGTGATGGTCCTTGCCCCTCACCTCTGCACCTGTCTGCCTTGGCTTCCCCCTTCCAAAGTGTCACATAGCCACATACATACAAGTTCGGGTCTGAAACTCTTTACATGGGATTCTTGCTTTACCTCTGACCTAATGCTTGTTTTCCTCACTCAATCCTTCCCCTTGTACTGAATCTTAAGACCTTACAAACCCTTCCCTGAAAACCACTTCAGTAATCCCAAATTGTGTCTACATGCCACAAATTAAGAGAGACACATGTTAGAAACTGGGCGTTGAAGGCTGAAGACGTGGCCTCTTGTACCAATCTTTTCCGTACAGAGGGGACTGAGTAAGATGTGGAAGGCATGTATTAACCTAATGGTTAAGCTCAAGAATAAATACCATCTGGCCTGGAGTTCCATAATAGTAAAATGTATTACTGCCCTTAGAGCTACTCAGATAATGTTATGATGCTGGGAGCCAAAAGATGACAGCAGAATTGAACTATTGCCCAAAAGCAATTACTGATTAGAATTATTTCTACAAAGAAAGGTGACCAATGGATTAGTTGTCACATTACAGCAGATCTGAGCAAAATGGCTGTAACTGGGAAGAGGGGCTGAGCTACCTGGCATAGATGGTAGTTGGAAACAGAGGCCAGTAAGTTCTAAGGATCCATAGCACAGTCTTAATATCCAACTTAAACCTAACAGGATGTTGATGAACCACTTGGTTTTCCGGGGTCATCCTTGAGAGACCCTATTTCTGTTCTTCCCCCTCCGTCAGGTGAAATTAACCACCACTGTCACAACACCCAAAGATGTGAGTAAGCAGCGTCTGAGAGCAAACCAGTCTTCTGCCATCGCATTTATTTTTACAGGGGATTATAAAAATGCAGACCTCATTTAAGCACATAGTAAATTAATGGGAAATGATATGTGACTAAATATTTGAAAGTTGTTACCATGCCTTATTTGATTTGCCTAATTACATGTTTTACTACCTCCTTTATGGAGCTGTTGCCTAAGGTATCTAAAGCCTTTATACCTTCTTCCTTAATAGCCGAATCAAAATGCCATGTGATCACATTGGCATGCAGTCTTAAAACTACTTCCAAGTCCATTGACGTGTGTGCCTCAGAGAGAGATGGCTACAACAGCCTTTTGGTGGTAGAATTTTAAGGACCGTAGGCTGGCATTCTTGACCCATCTAATACAAAGGATCTCCCAGTCACTCCATCACCTCCCAACCCCATGGCTTCTCCACTGAGCAAAACAAAACAAAACAAAACTAGGGTATAAATATGTCAGGATAAGAAAGAAAACATGTACACAACATTCAAACACCGTCTGCCAATGGAAAGAAAGAAGGGAATCTAAGACAATCAAGCACATACTTGGCCTGCTACCATGGCCCAGTGAATGCAGCGGTTACCATGGTGGGGCGGAGTCCAGAGGAGGACTCCAGAGGGCAGGCTTTGTCTGGGCACTGCTCAAACAGACGCTGGGATTCAGTCTGTCGGTTTGTGTACTTTGGGGCAAGCATCCTCCCACTGCAAAGGGCAGGAGGAGAAGTATTGAGTTTGACTTGATCTCATGCCTTTGGGTTTCTCTTAGCACCCCGCCCCCCACCTCCTGCGGGCCTCTCCACTCCCCACACCCATGGAAACAAATGACATTGAGCACTGTCAAGAGGAGATACCACTTCCCTGTGGGCCCAGACCCCATGGACAAGGAGTCAGTGCAGAAACCAAAGGGCTATTCTTCACCAGAAAAAAGAAATGTGTTCAGACTAGGACACAATGCCTGAACCCCAAGAGACTTCTGGAAGCTCAAGTTCTGAGGCTGAAAGACTTGGGTTCCAAGTGATCATACACAAGCACAAGGAACACCCCAGTTAAAAGGTAGGAAAATGGAAAGAACAATAGCTGAGGACCCGGAGACTTAGCTGAGTAGCTCCAGGCAAAGTCATTTAATCTGTGTTTAGACCTACATTTCCTCGTCTGTCAAATGGAGATCAGGATATGTGGTCTGTCTCTACTCCATAGTATTTCTACAAGGATCAAATGCCCTTGGAAAGTGCTCCATTATTAGCAATGCAACCCTCTGAGACGGTCTTAGATTATCACAGAGAATGCTCATCCTTAAGGAGCTAGGATGCCACGGAGAGTTTCCATCCCAAGTAAAAAATTGTGTGGGTGGGACAGACCCCCCTGGCCTTTCCCCGAGATGAGTTCACTAGCTGACTCCATTTGCTGTCTGAAGGAAGCAAAGGGGTGTAGAGCCTCGACAAGAAGTAAGATTAATTAAATTAATTCAATTTGATTGGATGTCTTCTTTTGTCAAACTAAAGAAGTGACCTGTGTCATGTGACCTACTCTGCTTAGAAACAGTCAAATTATTTTAAAGCAAATTGCCTTTGGCTTTAAGGGCATTTGTACCAATAAAAGTGGCAAGTCCCAACAGGACAACGTACCAGCGATGTGAGTCCATCTGAATGGGAAATCACCCACCCTAGTTCACTTCTACGGCACACACTGGTTCCGGACAACAGCCCTGCACCTGTGGATGAGCACGTGCACACACACACACACACACACACACACACACACACAACTCATGCCCATTCCTAACAAAACCCTACCATACCTGCAAGGAAATTTCTCCATTTTACTGATGGGTAAATAAGCTCAGAGCAGTTAAGAGATTTGCCCAAGGTCACACAGGATCGTGTGACTTCAAAGAGGGTTCAGACCCAGTTCAAACCCACTGGCTCAGAGAAATGACCCTGATTCAAACCACAGCCCACAGCCATATTCCAAGCCTCTGGACTGCCCCTCCCGGTGGGCACGGGGCCTAGGGGTGCAGCATGTGGGAAAAGGGGGAGTCAGTGCCACCTCCATCCCTCCTGAACCAACTCTGCCTCCGGAGCAACAGAAAACTCAGCTTCCAGGTTCCTCTTGGTAACAAGAAAAGCTCCCTGGGTCATGCAATTGACATTTTAGAAACCTTATTTTGTTATTATTGGTGGTGGGTTGTTTATTTACTTGCTTTGTATGATTGGGTTACTATTCAAATTGCGGTCACAAAAGTGCATTTCACAACATGCCACAGGTTTAATGAGCCAACCAAGATGGAGCTTCAGAACCAACCAGTATTTACTGAGCATCTTCTAAGCTGGGAATTGTGGGACCTGCTCTTCTGGAAATTAGTAAACATGTCAAAAGTCAAATAAAGATTCCCCAAGTGTAATATCAATATAAACAAAGACTCAGAGACTATGGGTCAACCAGTGGTATGATAAGCCAGCAGCTCTGGGCCCACAGGTCAGGGTGGTGGGAGACACACGGGCCTGGGGGGGGTCCTTGATTTTCACAATTCTGCATTTCTGGCCATTATCCTGCAGTGGCCTCATGAAGGGACAGGGGGAGCTCAGGGTGGCCTTCTTTTCTGTAAAACAGAAACAGGGACCATTGCGAGTCCCTCTGAATAAGGACTCTAAAGCTCCTAAACAGATGTTGGGTCCTGTTGTCGAATGGGTCTGAGTCTTATAAACATACAGGGAGCTCAGGACAGAGCAGAACAAGGAAAACTACTCAGATGCCCCTGATTCTCTCCCTCTTCCCAGTCTCCGGATCACTTTTTACAGGCCCAAAACTCCTGGCCTTGGGCCCTGCCTGTCTCCTTGACAGGTGGTCTGCTTTTCCGTGTATCCAGATGGGGTCCCACCTCTGTGCTCCTGGGGGATGGGGCCTTCCTTCTACTCACCTGCCTCCCCTTCTGAATGACACATCCAGACAGATAGAGAAGCTTCAGGAAACATCGCTGCCAGATAAGACATTCAGCGGCAAGTTCTCCAGCAGGTTATCTGGTCTGATTTAAGGCCCTGCTGTGGGAGGATCAGGTGTGTGACCCGAGAGAGGACATTGAACCTCTGGGGCTGCCTGCGTCCTTCCATGCACCCGCATAGAGTGGGGGAGTCTGGCTCTTGTTGATCCTCCTCCTAAGGAGAGTGGGGTGCGTGAGCTCCCTCAACTCTCCTGGGGCTAAGATCATGGACTTGTGGACTCTGGGCTGCTGGGCTCTGGCATCAGCATCATTGGCTTCAGACCCACATGTTACAAACAAAGAAACAGATGTCTTGCAGGGTTGAATCACTTGCCCAAGAGCCCAAAGCTCAGCTGCGGGGGTGAGAGGAGTGGAAGGACCCAGCAGAGCTCCTTGGTTCACGCAGGTCTGCCCAGGAACATCCCCACAGAATCCCTGGCCATACACAAAAGTTTCAGTCTTTCTAGAAAATGCAGTCCTGGAGGGACTTGGATTTCTATTCTGACAGGTGGAGGTGGGAGCATGTACGAGTGGGCAGGCAGCAGGCAAGGGGACGGGCACAACGCTCTCTGTGGACTCATGCTGTCCACTGCCATCCCTGCCTGGTGACTCTGAGTTAGTTCTGCTCCTATAAAGAAGTGGCTTTTGTTTCTGCATGCCAGCATTGCACCCCTTTTCTCTCTCTTGTTCAAAGAAAATGTTTGGACAGAAGCTGCCCAGATGATGGATGAAATCTGTGGCCTGCCAGATGGGTCTCAGTCCCCCTTGACTAGTCAGGAGATCTCTCCAGTGGAGGGTGGAAATGCGCTAAGTCTTCACTCCCCAGGGAAGGGACACTGAGGGGCGCAGAGCCAGGAGTCCCTTTTTCTTTCCAATCCCAGCTCTTGGCTACTCTGGAGAGAAATTGCTTGTCATAGCATCCAGGACCCCAGTCCTACACCTTCCCTGACCCAAGGCACCCCAGCCCCCTGGTCACACCTCCCACATTTGCCATCCCTCACACACACCCACACACTTCAGGCATTGGCCTCTGCTCCACACCAGCCCACCAGGCAGACAGGGCCCAGGGTGCTCAGACAGGCAACCTGGGACAGAGTGTCCAGAGGAGAGGACCTGGCTGGAAACCCGCAGCCCTCTTCCCACCCCACCCCTGGGCTTGGGGATTCCTGCCAGGGAAGTCAGCAAAGCAGAAATTTCAACTTGGTCGTTAGGAGGGAGGCCTGGGCCCTGTTGGCTTTTTTTCCAAAGCTTCCAGGTGATTCTAATATGCACAGGAGTTTAATGCACCAACTTCCCCAGGGCGGTCTGCATCTTAACTAGGCACAAAGATTTGAGGAGCGATAGTCTCCAGGTAGTGCCCAGGCAGCCACTGGACGGAGGCTGCACACAGGCTCAGGACCAGAGGAAGAAGTTGGGAACCCCATTCCTCCTACAAGCCACCCACCCTGCAGCCCCCTTTCCAGCTCATGGTCACAGCTGGAGGCACCCCAGACCACAGGTACAAAACCACTTTGAAACAGCAAAGAGCCACATACCTGAGACATTATTTAGACCTACTCATTGGTTAAAATGAACACTGACTCCACACAGGAGAAGAGTGAAAATGAGCGCCAAGTCCTGGAGCACATGCTCCAGCGGGGGCTTGGGCCTCACCCTTCCTCTCACCACAGGACATCCACCTTGACTCTTCACCAGCTGGCTACATGATCTTTCTGCACACCCCAGCTTCTTCGACCACCACCAGTAGAACCCTGAGAGTGGCTGAGGGCCCACATGAAGTAGGTGGGAAATGCCCCAGGTCTGTGCTCTGGAAAGCAGGCGTGGCCATACCCACTGGGTTCTGTGAGCATACAGGCCAGGCCACAGCCATGGAGGTAGCCCCTGCACCCCAGCTTCAGAGCATGGCTGACACCAGGAGGAAAAGGCTTCCATTGTAGCCACAAGGCCAGTGGACAGCTGGGGCTGCCCACGGAGAAACGCAGCGCTAACCATGCTTCAGGTATCCAGCCCCACCCGGCCCTCAGCAGGGCCAGCTCGCCCTGCAAGCCACAGTCATGTGTGCTGGCTGTCTTGTGGATCCTGGAGGTTACCTCCCAGCTGGCCCCTCCTGTGAATGCAGGGGGTCCAGGGAGCACTGGGACCACTTTCGGCCCTCACCCCTATGATGCACAGGAGGGGAGCTGTCACCTCGGTCCTCCCATATCTAGGTGGCAGTCCACAGCCCACAGGTGTTCCTGGGCTCTTAAGGGAACTAGAGAATTCCATCCCCAGGTCCAGGGGTCAGGCTGGGGCCCAGCTGATAATCAAGAAGAGAGCTGGGGTGGCAGACAGTCAATTAGCCAAAACTGGATCAAATTCAATAAGAAACTGAGATGGGATGGCTGAATAGAAAGAGACCGCACAGTGCCCTGTGAGAAGAGACGCCGAAGGGGACACCAGGAAGGGAGACGTAAGATCAAAGGCAAGAGATGGAAGCTGAGGCAACACCCGTGGCAGGGTGGCAGGCCAGGGTCTGGTGCAGGACCCGGGGGCACAAACCTAGGGAAATGGGGGTTCAGAAGCTGGTGACAGGGATGAGGAGAGGATGAACCAACAAGGCTAGCCCTGCCTCGGGGGGCCTGTGACCTGGGACTTGGGAATTTCCCAAACCGCAGACCGCGCCTGACAGCAGAGTGAGGGGGCCATCTAGCGGCAGGGCCGGGCCAGTGCCGGACTGGGGCAGAAGTAGGGACCTGGGGAAGGCAGGAAGACGGTAGGGGGAGGGAGTGTGGGACTGCAACAATCAGGAGGAGGAAAGCCAGAGCCAGATGAACTGAAGGGCCGCCTGCAGGTCTGGCTTCTGGTCGGCAGAGGGTGGGTTCGAAGCCTCTCATGGCATGGGGACAGAGGCCCAAATTGTCTGGAGGGGGGAGGCAGGGTGTCTGGGTCATGGAGGATTGAGAGTCACCGCAGAGACTCTGGTGGCTCAGGCTGCTGCCCTGGTTTCCATGACAATAAAAATAAACTGTGATGGTGGGAGCAAGCCCTCCAAAATAAGGCATCTGGCAGGTTTTATGGTCCGTCCTCACTTTATTCTTAAAATCAGGCCAATCTTGGGGGACACTGCCCAGGAAGGCTCTCCTGGGTTTCCAGTGCTAGCAGACGGGGAGAGGAAAGTGGCCTCTCTGTCCCTTGGGGTTAGAAGGCCTGCAGAAATGACCCTGGTAACCTCAGTGAGCACAGTGCCAGCCACGAGCCTCCCTGCTCTCTATCAAGAGGGAGCTGAAACCACTTGGGGCACCCCAAGCCCAGCGGAGCTTTGCAGAGAGCTACCCGCCACATCCCTCCAGCCCCTCTGCACTGCCTGGCCTTGTAAAGGGGGGAGCCAGCTAGAAAAGTCGGGGGACTGAGGCAACATGACACGCCACAGTGGGGGCAGTGATGTTATATCCACCTGCCTCCTTTCTTGGGTCTGGTCTTACTGGGAACACACGACACAGGCACACAGACACACAGTATCCTGGGCTCTCCAGCCGAGCTCTGCTGGCCCTGATGAAGTGAGTGCTTCCTGGCCCTGCCCAGAGATTCTATGTGTCTCCTAGGGAGGAAAAAGCGGGGGGGGGGGGGGGGGGGGGGGGGGGGGGGGGGGGGGCGCAGGGGTACCGTCCGCGGGG
>CAUYON010018108.1:0-64304 GCA_963573935.1 Arctocebus calabarensis
TCATTTGCACCCACAGATGATAGAATGGGGTATGATGTAACAGGTGGCTAACCAGGCTGCAGACAAACCCTGGCAACGTTGTGGACACCCTCTGGGGAGGGAGAATGCAGTTTCCTCTGTAACGTCAAGCACGTCAGGGTGGTAGATGCTGCCATTATCGAGCACCTGCTGGCTGGCCAGCCCAAAGGAGCAGGGGGAGACGTGCAGCAGTGTGGCTTCGCTGGCTCCCACTTTGTCTCCAGTTGTAATCAGCTGCACGTCACTCAGGATTTCCATGGTGCCCCTGGGGATTTTACTGCCTGGAAGAAGGAGGTCTTCTCTAGCCCCCGATCAGTGCTCTGGGGTGGCACAGTGACTTCCCAGGGGGAAGCAGCATGGTCAACAGCATGTCTCTCATCTCAGTGACTCCTCCTTAGTGAACACAAAGGCCACATTCCCCAGATAGGAGACAGTTTCTCCAGAGCTGGGTTGTTCTCCAGGTGCCCTCCATGGCCTTGCCCATCGTGGGGCTCTTGCCCACGAGCACCACAGCCTGGAAGGGACATGCAGATCTGCTGCCTCTGCTCAGAGCCCACCTTGTCTGCTCCCACAATGAAACGTTTTGGGTAATGATCCCGACATTGGATGTTCTTAAGGACAGAGTTGGACTCCCAGGTCACTCTGTCTTCTCTGGGCATCATGGCAGTGTATCAGGGATTGCCGTTCAGGTTTTAAAGGCAATATCACTCAAGGACACCTGGCAAGAAAAAGCCTATACATAATTTTTATAATAAAACTGACTCTTCTCTTGTTTAAAAATGAACCATGTACTCTATTGATAAAAATGAGATGGATAAAAGCCAGCATCAGAAGACAACACTAAAGAAACAGTGTGTGGCCTCACATAATTTTTCTTTAAAAAACCATTTGAAATAAATGATTATATATGTGACAAATGATGAATACAAGACAGAAGAAAGAGAGGGAAAGGAGTATAATAGGTAACTGACATTTGTTTAATTATTTACTTATTTGATGAGGTCACAACAAGTTAAAACATTGGAGCCTTCAATGCACAATTGCCAAGATCTGGAAACAATCTGAGCACCCATCAACACATGATTAGATTAATAGCCTGTGCATACCGTGGAATACTATCCAGGCATTTGGAGACTTCACACCTTTTGTATTTACCTTGATGGAGTTGAAGAACATTCTCCTTAGTAAAGTATCTCAAGAATGCAAAAGCAAATATCTCAGATATGCCATACTAATTTGGAACTAGTAGATGGACAACTCCAGGTCCATACGAGAGAAAAACACAAATTCAAGAAAGGGGAAGGGGGTGGGGTGTACAATGTAAAGGTATATTGTCCTTAGATGAAGAACTCAACTATAACTCAGACATTACCTTGCAAACAGAAACAAGGTAACCTAATCATATATACCCTTATATTAATCTGAGAAAAAACAAGCAAACAAACAAACATTGGAGCCTTAGTTACTGGGGTTTTGTTTGTTTGTTTGTTTTTTGAGAATGTAGTTTCAGAACGGTTGGGAGTCTCAGTGCCTGGGCATGTCCAGTCTCATGTTCTGTCCTTCCATTCTGGGCTGGAGTGTGCCATGCCAAGAATGATTAATAAGAGGAGAATTTCTCAGAAACAGCAGCATAATTATTTTATCTTCTAATGTTCACTAAGTCACCTTGGTTAGGTGACCACTCAATCAACATGTAGGCCACTGTGACACACATCTTCTCTTGACATATTTCAACATGATTGTCCAACCCAATGCTGGAATGGGTGGGGAATAGACAATGATTTTATTTTTGTTATGGACCTTCAGTAGCTTTCTATTAAATGCATCATTGAAAATATCTACTTTATGGTTTTATACTCTTTCTTGGACCAAAAACGCATTGGATGATTGATTAACTTACTATGGGAAAAAATATACTCTAAATTATCTTGGCTATGGTAGAATGCATTTTATGAAGAGAAAAAGAGGTCTAATTTCTTCAGGATACCACCAAAACTAGTCTTGGAGTTGCTTTTGCTTAATTATATTTACTTCCATGTTATGTATTTGTGAAAAGCATATCTAAGAATAGTGGCTAGAATATCTAGTTCAACAGTTTTTATTGTTAATGTCACTGCAGTTGATATCTACATTTTGATGTAATTGTTTTAGCTAGTGATTATACAGCATAATAGTATATGAGGCTACATTTTCAATTTTAGGAAACAGAAAAATCTGGATTTTACAGGGTGGAGGAGTGAAAGTCATTTACAAGAGGTTTCTATTCTTTACTGGCTGTGAGAGCAAATTAATCTTGAGTAGATATGACTGGAGAAAATGTAATCATAGCAGCTTGACAGATTTGTGTCCAGGATGATCAGCATTTGTTATTTTTAAACCTGGATAATATAGATAGAATTTGTTGTGAAAACAATAAAATGTGTGCAGCTATAAGCAAGATCAAAATTTCTATGAAGAAAATTGTCACATTTGACATGAAAAGAATTCTAACACTTATTTTATATACCAAATCTGTTGTTAATAACAAATTTACCCTATTCTTTAAACCTTGAAGTTCAACTGTGGTTAAAATATAATCCTTTGAAGAAACCATATTATTAGAACTGACACTATGGAGAACAAGTAATGTAAGAAATTATAATTATTATACTTACAGGTTTATGGTTATATGCCACATTAGTGCCTATAAGAGAACATAAAGTTGAACATTGTTAATGTCTAAAAAATAAACTGAGAAAAAGAATCATCGTTCTTCTAAAATTCATTCTTATAACTTAATGATCACTACTGGTTGGTTTGAGGTGAGATTAAAGTATTTTTATGTGGCAATTAAAATTTCAGAAGCTGTCATGATGGTTAATTAAACATTTTCTCAGACCATTCCATAGAAATAGGTCAGTTTCATTATTCTTGCTTTTGGACTTGGGAAATTGAGTCATAATGTCTATATAAGGTAACTTTATTGAATTCAACTTTACTGTACTTAAAAATATTCTTTCTCTAAAAAAGGGAAGAATAAAAATGGAAACATGAAAACACATATTTGGCTCAATATAAGAATTTTTAAAAAGTTAGATCAAATAATGTATTTGTGGATGGTCTTCTATTCCCTGATTGTATTCATTTGAGTTTAAGGTGTGTTCTGTTTTGTTTTGTCTTGTCTTTAAAATGGCCCTTGGCATTGAACATCATTGGTCTGCCCCTAATCAATCACTTGCAGAGTATTTATCACTTTAGAAGCTGATCTCTGGCCACACTGAGTCTGGATATCTTTCACCACTCTATCCCTTCATGGTATTATACTTTCTTTCCAAAGCAATAGTAACGTGCTCTATTTTAAAAGTCATTTTTCATTCTTCAGTTAGATATCAATTAGGACATCTTTAGCTAGAGAATTCCCAACCTTTCTCTAAGAAATTTGAGTAATAAGACTACTTTTTATTTAATAAGAGGTCCAGAGGTAGAGACGTCTCAGTACAGTGAGATCTGGTTTTCTGCATTCTTTTGAGCTGCCTTCCTGTAAGTTAGATGACCTCCTGTCAGCAGTTCTACCTAATGACATCCAGAAGCAGAAAGAGGCTTTCACCTCACATTTCATTGGCCAAAAGTGGGATTTTTATCCATGCTTTTATCAAACACCTGCTACAGAGACAAGGAAATGGAATAAAATTCACTCCCTGGGCTGGAGGTGGGACTCACCTCTGAGGCAGGGAAGTGTGAAGGTGAAACAGGGCAGATGAAGAATAAAGTCAGCATTTTGGTGGACAGGGGGAAGGTATGAGCTAAGCCTACTATGATTTTCTTTTGCTCACATGTCTTTTGATGAATATAATTACTTAAAACACAGCATATGGGGTGGTTGAGCCATCACATTTTACTTTTGAAAGGCTATTTTATCATGAGCATGTTATTTTAAAATGTCCACTAGAAATTATATTACTCTTAAAATTAGTGGTAGATAACAAAGGTTAGTTTAGGAGGCTTGCCATCATCCCTGCTACTCTACTTCCAAAAAATAGACATTGTAATTTTAAATATTGGGCTTTCTATTTGAAGTATTCTTAAAAAAATCTAAGTTAAAATAGTGTGCTTTCTGTTTGGAAAATGCAGCTTCCAAATAAATCACTTAGCTTCCTCTTCTGACCATATCACCATCCCTAATCTCTCTCATGAGTAATTTTGGAGGAAGAACTTTTAGAACTCTGCCATATTTCACTTTCCTGTCACCCCTCATAAGGATGAGGCTGTGGATTCTGGTACAAGTTCTGACTTTCCCCTACAGGTCACTTTTTTTTCTTGATTCTTCAATCTGATGAATTTTGACCTTGTTCCTGAGAGTCAGCTTCCAGCTGAGCAACCAAACTGAACGAAGCGCAGGGCCCCTGGAGGTGAACTACTACATGGGAATGGACCACATACGAGAGAAGGGGCATGTCCAGAGAAAATTCAGGAAGCAGATTCCACAAGTCAGAAGTGGTCTGGGACCAGGGATACCCTTGTAAACCAGAGTGAAAATCAGAAATAGATTTATATTTGAATAGTGGGCCTGAGCTGGGCATGGTTGATGGTTGAAGAGACAATTTCAGAAACCAGGCTGAAATATTGGGTATTGGGTAGGTCTAATTTGGAAAGACAACATTAAAAAGTGAAGCAGAAGTGTGTTTTCCAGAGGGTCAGACCTCTGGACAGGGGGTTGTGGCAGAACTGTCTCTTATCCACATTAGCCCAGCAATGCCTCACTGCATTCCTACTTAGTGGAGGGCACTAAGTGTCCCCTCATACTGTTGGGCTTTCAGAGAGAAAATTTGTCTTGAGGATAGTTCACCATGGCCATTTGCCCTTTCAGGTAGTCATCAGATGTTGATAACGGGCGTCTGCTAGGTTTAGGAGGTACTGATTACTGTTTTGTCTAGAAAGCTCTCTTCAGTCTGAGGAAATATCAAATAGCTTTAAGCCAGTTTGTAAACAGAATGTTTCATTTCATAAGTTTGTTTCAGCTGTTGAAGTACCTGTTACTTTTATGTTTTCTGTTTACCATGGTTGGCTAGCCCACTTCCCACAAATGTGTTTTGATGTCCTGGAACCAAAATCCAAGAAAAGTGGCTTATTCACAACTATGATGAAAAGTAATAGATAGGTTAATTGTAAATCAGTGTAGGATTTTTGAAAGAGCTCAAACAGGTAGAATTCAGTAGACAATCAGCCTGGGTTAGGTTGGATTTTCACAAGCTCTATTATTCTTGTTTCCTGAATGACCTGTGTTGTCTCACTTCCTGAGAAATCATAATGCAATGATTGTTTTCAATATTTGGGATTGTCAATGTTTGGGGATGGAGTTGATGAATGAGGATTGATGGTAAATATCTCTCCCTTCTGTAGGCTGAAATTTATTGAACTGCTACACGTGCTAACTAAACCTGAAAACTGCAAATGGTTGGTGTGCTATGATAAAGATGAATATTCTGAAGCATTTTAAATTAGAAAATTTGGATGGCCAAAAAAGAAATAGAAATTGCAGAGAACAGCTAAAGATTTTTTGCCTAAAGATTTTCTTTTATTTGCAAAAGTTTAGGATAATTTTAAAGCCTTCTTTCTTTAAAATTAGAGAGTCATTTTTCAAATTTAGAAAGTAGATAAGGGATCAGAATATTTTTCATTTCTACATAATTTAGCTAGTTCTGTCATCAAAATCACCATCAGAGCAGTTAAACGAAATAAGAACCTTGAAAGATAAAAGCTAACCTTAGTCTCAGCTATTTTATATAAATTTTTCTGTACAAAGAAAAAAATGAAGATTTGATTACAAAAAGATAAATGTCCAGATTTGAAGTTAGAAATACAGATGTATTGAATTTGATTTTATTTTAGAGACCAAAAGGCTGGATTTTGTAGGAAATGGCTATTTTGTTATCATAAGGAGGCTATTATGTTTGAATATACTTCTTAGACTTTTGCTATCCAAAGACTCAGTTTATACATAGTATGTATATACAGCAATGGGAGAGTTCTCCCTCCCTCACAGGCAGGTTTTAATGGACATATAGGGCTGAGCCATTATTATTGCCAATAGGACTATTTGCCTCAAAATTTAAGCCGGTAACTCTGCAAACTGCTATAAATACATACTCTAAAAATAATAATATTGTGAGTGCTTATATGTAATTTCCTTTAAGCATATTTTTTATTTTTTATTTTTATTTTTTGAGACAGAGCCCCAGCTGTCAGCCTGGATAGAGTGCAATGGCATCACAGCTCACAGCAACCTCCAATTCCTGGGCTCAAGTGAGTCTCCTGCCTCTGCCTCCCAAGTAGCTGGACTACAGGTGCCCACCACAACACCGGGCCATTTTTTTTTTTTGGTTGCAGCCGTCATTGTTTGGCGGGCCCGGGCTGGATTCGAACCCGCCAGCTCAGGTGTACGTGGCTGGCACCTTAGCCCGTTGAGCCACAGGTGCCGAGCCTAAGCATATTTTTAATTTTTGTTCTACAAGTACTAAAAAAAAATGACTTCCAATTTGCCTAATTGTGGTAACTGCAAAAAAGCTGTCAGGATGTGAGGCTCCTAAAATCAACAAGAAGGTCCAAATGCATGTGCTGACACTTCATGGCATGCTTGAAATGTTTGGCTTTAATGTTTTATAATAATTTCATATGTTTAAGTGGTTTTAATATAGTCACAAAAATGGCACCTAATTAATATGTTCACACCACGTATAAAAACGCACTGAGTGCCGCAATTCCTCCCGCTGCTCTATTTATTTATAGCAGTGTACACTGCTTAATGTGTGCTTCTATTTGAAAAGCGTTTTTGTAAATGTTTGCTATTTGCACTTTCTCTTTGAGGACAGCCACAATCTTGCATCACCACTAAGTATAAGATATCAAAGCAATTAGTTTGGAATTACTTTTCCATTTACTGAAGACTTAAACTATTTTTGAAAATTATGGGTAAGATTGCTTGTAGATTATCTTAGGGTGGGTTCTATAAAAGCAATCAACAATCTGAGACAGGGATTCCTAGAACGAGTGATTTATTGGGAGATGCTCTCAGAAGAGCTGTGAAGGAAGCCAAGCAGGGGAGGGGACAATGTCTAAGCCAGGAGGAGGTCTCCGTGGAGACTGGTTGCAGTCTGACCCCGCTGAGACACTCCGGAGCACAGATGGTATCACACAGTTGGTCACCTCTGGAGGCAAGGGGGCTGGCTTCTGCATCTCCTTGTCCTCGGTTATTAGTTTCAGGTGACCCTCAGCAGAGGGTGGGGGGCACCCTCCTAACAGAGGCAGTTCTCAGTTGTTCCAGAGCAATTCACCAGAGAAAGAAGGGGCATCTGTGAGTATCAGCCACGACTCATAGCATGTTGGTAATGGGAATGCCACCTAGCAAAAGGAGCTGAGCATGGCGCCAATAGCACCCTTTATGTGGATGAATGACAATTTAAAAGAACAGAAAACTGTTGAATCTGGGTTCTGTTGCTTCCTCCTCCTCAGAACACACATCTACATTTGTAAATCAAAAGAAAGTGGAAATTCAAATGGTGTTCAAGTCCCTTTGATTACAGAAAGTTTAAAGACATTAATGAAGACATGCACTTTAGTTCTATGTTTTATCTGTTACTTGTGGTGTAGTAATGGAGTAATGAACATTCATGTTCCTATGAGTGAAGATGGGCTCCTTTGAGAGGGAGTTTGAAATATTGTCTATGAAAGCCTGTGAGTGTTTTAAATGCCAAGTACACTCAGTCAAACCTTTCTTCTGGCTTAATCCTCCTATTTGTAACAATTTGTTTGCAGAAGCCTTTGTCTATACATACATAACTGTGTGTTCAGTGAATTCATCTGAATTTGTTTCTCTGTGATAAATTATGTCATACTTAAGAGCTGCGGAGTAGTTCTCTTCCTAGTGGAACACCTCTAACCATTTCTTCCCATATGGAGCAAGCAAAGAGGATTTTCCTCTTAGAATAAGAAGTTTTTCTCTGTCTTCCTGCTTCCCAGATATGCTTTGCCTTGCCAGAGGGCCGTTGACTTCCCATTAGTATCAATAATTTTTAAAAAGGGTGTTTTGTTGTTTTAAATAGTCAAATATTTTTCAGGGCATGGAAGACATACAAGAAATTCCTTGAATTGCACAATTAACTTTCAAGTGTAAGACCACTGACATAGTACAAATAAACAATGCAATCGTCATCTTGGATCACAGAAATTTTTGTTGCTAATAATACTCCCTCTGATTGCATCTGTATTTGATTATTCTAAATTGATTAAATAGGAATAATAACATGCAAATAAACTCAGAATATAAAGAGGCATTAATTCGGTTTAGACTTCAAGCTGATATTGAACTTTCCACTCTGCATAGGGCTTTGCTAAGAACACAAACCAGGCCAGTGCTTAGGAATGTTCTGAAATGAAGGGGCCATTTTGGAGCATGGTGGATATGTTACTGGGAAGGTGACTTGAAGGCATTCTGTTAGAAATGATTTCTTTAGTAATCTAAAATTTAATGATTTAATGCCATTGGCTATTTTTCTACTACCAATATTTCGAATTACCCCCCTGAAGCAAGACGTTATAAAATAAAAGGTAATTTTAGACTTTTCCTTTGAAGTCAGATCTTAAATCAGTGCCTTTCGGAGAATTTTTGTTGTTTTCCTTTATGTAATTGTTGACATAGTGTTTACATTTGTACTTCCTTGCAGTCTAGACATAGAAACTTTGTCGAATAAGTAAAATTCCTTTTAAATCTGTATGCATAATCACTTATTTTCTAGTGTTGGTTTATTTCATTCATTGGTCATAATTTTTTAAAATATCATTATGGGAAAAGGTAATAAATATTTAAAAAATTATTATGCCTCAATAAACTTCTTCAAGTCATGACTGGAACTCATGACAAGACCAAATAAAGAACAGAAAGAACCCATGGAATTAGAATTCAGAAACTTTTCTGTAACAGACATTAAATTTGGCTAATGTATAAAAAAACCCACAGAAACCTCATTTTACATAATTATCACCACTTGCTAAGAGCTTGCACAGTTTAAGGTCCCTAAAATTCATGGTTGCTCAGCAATACACTGTAACATTTTTGTTGCTTCCAGAAATTGTCAGCTAAGTGAAGAAGACCTCTGGATTTACCAGACTATTTTGGATCAGTACTCTGGAGATATCCTTGGCAGGAGGACTTTGTATCTGGACATGTTACAAAGATATTATCCTCACAAATCCAGACATGATTTGGTGAGTGCTGGATTGTACCTACATACTGGTAAATTAAATTGTTTTAGTGATCAATATTATTAAGCAATAGACATGCATTTTAAATGGTGCTCTAACAATTATTTTTTCCTGCACTCTAGAAAATAATGGGGTTGTAAGTTGAAAGCCTGCACAGATCATTTTTAAAAACTTTACGGTCCATGAGAAGATGGGGGCTCCTCTGGCAACATTTACTCTTTTTTTGTGTGGAGACAGAGTTTCACTCTATCACCCTCAGTAGAGTACTGTAGAGTCACAGCTCACAGCAACCTCCAGCTCTTGGGCTTAAGCGATTCTCTTGCCTCAGACTCCCAAGTAGCTAGGACTACAGGCGCCCGCCACAGCGCCCTGCTAATTTTTGATGCAGTTCGGCAGGGGCGGGATTTGAACCTGTAGCCCTCGGTATATGGGGATGGCGCCCTACTCGCTGAGCCACAGGCGCTGCCCCAGCAACATTTACTTTCTGTGCCTACTTACTGCAGAGATCTTCACTGTGGCTGGCAGGTCTGCTCTGCTGCTGTTTGACTCCCCCACCTGCCATGTCCATATAGTCACCTGCCCACCCTCAGAGATACTGCCATCTCCAGGGCTGGCCTAAAAATGGAGTGTCTGCTTCTCTATCCAAAGCCTGCCGCCCCCCCAGTCCTAGTCATAAGGAACCAACACCACCTTGGGGACTGGCACTTACCTCTGTCCCCCCCCACAATAACTCTGCTTGATGCCCCAGATGAGTCTGAAACACGAATACCTCAATACAGAACTCAAAGACATGACTGAAATTTCTCCAAGAAGGAGCTAGGAAATTATGGTTTGTTCTTTAGTCCACAAGACCACAGAGGCAAGAAAACAGAAGTTAGCATGTCACCAGTTAATTTCACTATGACTCATAATGCGTATGAAAATGAGTACATAGGCTCTTAATTTTTAAATAAGCCATGCTATTAAATATTATCAGATACTTTGTAATTTTTTAAATTAAGTAAGTAACAATAACATTCACATGTGTATAGAAGCTACTTTATGATTTACAAACTTAAATGCTTTGGCCTCAGTTTCCGGTTAGCCACAGGCTCAGAATTCTGAAGGTAATACCTGGTTCCTGGTTGCTGTATTTTCTATTAAGATGTTTGTCCCCAATTTTTCAAAATCACTGGTTAGAATTCATTTTAGTCATTTTGTAACCAAGACATAAATATAGACTCATTTTCCTAATAATAAATATTCACCATCTGCAATCTTTTCAGGTTGAACATGAGAAATATTGTGACCAATATCGCTTTGCTAGGGAGCAGAGGAAGATCCTGTTATCAAATTGGAATAAGCATAGGAAAGACTTCATACAGAAGGCGATGCTGACCCTCATCGAGGCTTGTGCAACTCATGAAATGGAAAGCACATTGGCTAAGGACAGGAAAAAGCAACAGGAACTGTGTGCTGAGCTGAAAGCCAAGGTAAGGTGTTTCAGTGTTTGGGTATTCATTTAAGAACCCACTTTTCCCTTTGTTCAACCTGAAGTTCACTTTCTCTAAAAAACCTATCTTAAATAAACTGTTAGTTTGAATCATATGAAATTGTAATTATTTTAGGCCAAAAATTGTCAACAATTTCACATGGCTCAACCATAAGTTACTGTTGTTCAGGATGTTAATACCAATGTTTGGATTGAGACATCTCACACCAACCATAAATGGTGTAGCCTGAGGGGCTGGACAAAAATGCAGAGTGTAACCATGAAGTAACTGTCTAATGCTGATGCAAAGACTCTTGGACTTCTCATTCACAGCAAATATAGGTCAAGTTATAAAGAGGAAAGAAGATTCATGATGGGATAGTTTGGGGCAAGCTTTCAGGGCTGCGTGTGAGCTCTCAAGAAAATGTGGGGGGTAGATGAGGTTTGCCTTCTCCCCAGATCCGGGATTGTCAGGGGGCTTGTGGATGGCGTAGAGACTTAGTAGGCAACCCCTGTAGTTAGGAGGATTAAAGCTGTGTCTGATGCGTATGGGAGAGTACAGGGAGCTGCCTCCAGGGCAGAACTGAAAGCAGGACGCTGCTGTTGGGAGCAACTGCGTGCCCAGACCAGTTGCAGGTGCGTGAGTCCTGGAGCCCGGGTGTGGATATGACTCCCCAGGAGTGTTGGCAGGAGTCATTAAAACAAATTGTGTTGAGGTATAACATCCATCAAATTTTGATTTATTGACAAATGATATGGTAGGGGATTGATAGTGCAGCAAGAAACTTTATTCTCTTGATAGAAAAAAACCTGGCAGCCATTAGGCTATAGTAATTAATCGCATGTAAAAACAAATGTCTTTGTCTTAAAACCTTAGAAGAAAATTGTTTTCTTTGAATTTTTTTAAAACGAAAATAGATTTCTCTTGACATTGCATAAGCTTGACACCTGAAATGGATAGAAGCTGTGTCAAGGCTGATCTACCATGGGCTGCTGAGCTAACGCACGTTTCTTATCATCATCAGGCTGATCAGAAGCACAGGGGTCAGGGGCAAAGGCAAATCCTTGTGCTCTTAGCTGGTTTATACTCATTTTGCACACATTATCATTAGCCCTTGAGCCATGCTATAGGGTGTTCTCTGTGCTTTGGGGTAATCCTATATGCAGTAAAGTGCACAGTGCTTACAGGCACTGCTGGGTGAAGTTCCACATGGATCTACACCCCCATGCAAACCACTGAGATCAATATGTAGAACTTTCCCTGCAGCTCAGAAGCCTTCCTTCCTCATGCCTCTTCTCAGCAAATCCTACCCCATCTACACCCACTATTCTGACTTCCTCAGCTTGGATTAGTTTTGTCTACTCTTGAACTTCATATATGCACAGCACATACTCCCTAGTACATCTTGCTCACATCTGTTTCATCCTTGTTGCATGTTATTGTCATTTGTTCTTTATTCCTGTGTACTATTATTTCATCGTACATGCAGGCATTTTCCTATCAAAGGAAATTTGAGTTGTTTCCAGGTTTTTGTTACTATAAGGGTGCTAAGAACATTTTTAGGCATGTCTTTTGGTAGATGTATGTGCCTATTAGGAACCTGAAAGAGAAGTCACTAGTCAAAGGAAAATGTGCGCGGTCCACATCAGGGGCATTTTTCTAGGAACAGCCCAGCTTGCAGCCGAGACAACAAAACTGCTAGAGGATAAGAGTCAGCATAACCACCTGCCAGGTTTGCGAAGGACAGTGTTAGTCACCAATCAAATGAGAACTTTGCTGTCCTTTCCTTTGCATCTCCTCTGTCCCCTCTCCCTCCTGTGGGCCCTGAGGGCCTAACCATTAGGGAATGCAAAGAGAAACCATCTTCTGAATGAAGAGGAAAGAGTGGACTGCTCTCTTGCAACTGGACACTTTAATGTTGAATGAACACTGTGTTTTGTGTTTTGAATGAATGCAGAGGTTACCATGGGCCCCTTTGCAACCCAAGGGACAGTTGGGTGTTTTGTTGAGTTTTCATCTGGTGACAGGTAAATGTCAGAGTGGGGGCACAAAAACAAAACTGTGTTTTGATTATTTCCCATGTGTCACACTGCTGAGTGTGCCAGGTGCACTCCGCTGAGTGTTCTCTGTGCATCAGGCTTTCTGATGGATGCCTTATATGCATTTTCTGGTATTATCTACAGTCATATCTAAGTTGGGATGTGCAGAGGTTGCCTCAGACCATCCACCTACTGAAATCAGAGGTGTGGCTCCAGGAGAAAACATGATGTGGGTTGACAAATACCTCTGAACTTTCAAGGATGAAACCTCCAAAGAATAAATGTATGAACACTATAGTAGTTTTTTGGGCAGAAAACAGAGAAATTGGAACATAAAGTGAATGGTAATGAAATGGATACTCTTTCCTATAAGATGGCATTGTTGTTGGAATTTGTGTTCCTGGTGAGGGAGTGAAGCTCAATAAATTACAGCCGGGGCCAAAAATAAGTCATAAAAGGAAAAGAATAAATGTATGAACACTATAGTAATTTAAAATCTTAAGTTGTGCCTATGATTTTATTTTCATCTGGAAGGAAACTAGTTGATTTATCCCTCTTCTTCACTTGATAAGTCTGAAAGCTGAAAGTCACTTCCTGAAAGTTAAGTGACTTGTCTTAGGTTCACACCAGCTCACTCAACTTGAAATTTTAGTATTATCTCAGCCTCACACAGGTCTTGAAATTTTAGTATTATCTCAGCCTCACACAGGTTTATGTACAAGAATCCCACAAAATAATAGAAGATATTTATTATACTCTAGGACCCAGTGGGTTATAAAGTGGATCCAGAGAATGTGAAAAATATTACTTCATTGTATCATAAATTTGACCTTTCTAAACTAATATGCTAGCTATCATAAACATCAATTAAACCGTTAGCCATAATTTTGTTCTCAGCCTTGGAATTTTAAAGGGCTTTGGGGGGGGTGATTTAGATGATTGGTGTCTTTTAAGAAAAGTGTTAAAGGAATTTTGAAATAATATACTTGTACGCTCTCTCTGTGTCTCTGTTTTATTTTACTTTGGTTTTTGTCAGCAGTTGATGTAGCAAGCAGGGCTGTTTAGGCCTCCCACCTGAGGGATGAGAGGAAAGGGAGGAAGTCGAGTGCTCATTGTCCTTCTCCCAAGTTTGCAGCCTAGACTACTGTCAGCTGTGCACTTGATCCTTAGCGCCCTTGCCTTTCTACGGCATGGCTGGGGAACCTCATTCCCAGAGCTGTCTCACCGTTGGCTTTCTTTGCTTCCATGATGGGTGGCTAAGTGCTGCCGGGGAAAAGTTAGTTTAATCTGGATTCTCAGTGCCACATGTGAGGCCTTAGTCTGGCCATTCTCACATTCCTCATCAAACTGTTCCAAATGATTTCCACTCCTCAAGATCCTTCCCTGACACCATGCACCCTCATCCCCAGATTCCCAAAAGATAGGCCACCTCCCACTTTATCAAGAAAATTTAGTCACTGAGGAGTGAAAATGACCTCTGATTTCCTCCCTGTATTTTTCTATCTCTTGGTGATTGCCAGCCTTCCGCTAGATACATGATGTGATACTTCTACGTGTAAAGGTCCAGTCCTTCCCCATAATGTTTGGAATGCTGACCCATCCAACTACTTTAGAAGTGTGATTCTAGGCTGGGCATGGTGGTTCACACCTGTAACCCTAACATTCTAGGAGACTGAGGCAGGAGTATCCCTTAAATTCAGGAATTGGAGACCAGCCTGAGCGAGAATGAGACCCTGTCTCTACTAAAAATAGAAAAATTAACCAGGTGTTGTAGATGGTGCCTGTAGTCTCAGCTACTTGGGAGGCTAAGGCAGGAGGATCACTTGACCTCAGGAGTTTGAGGTTGCCATGAGTTGGGCTAATATCATGGCATTCTAGCCTGGGCAATGACAGAGTGAGACTCCATCTCAACAAGAACAAAATAAAACAAAACAATAAAATAAAAATGCTCTGTCTCAGCTGCTGACATGCCATCCAGACTGAGGAAGACCTGGAAGCTTTGGGGCCATGGGAGCCACGGCCACAGCCATCAACAGCAAGACCTGGAGGCACCCAGGAGGCCGGGGTAATGCTGGTGGCGATCAGTACAGGATCAACTTCAATAAATATCACCCAGGTGACTCTGGGAAAGTTGGTATGAGGCACTACCACTTAAAGAGGAACCAGGGCTATTGCTACTGTCAACCTTGATAAATTGCGGACATTTGTCAGTGAACAGATGTGGGTAAATGCTGCCAAAAACAAGACTGGAGCTGCTCCCATCAGTGATACAGGACGATGGGGCTGCTACAAAGTTCTGGGGCAGGGAAAACTCCCAAAGCAGCCAGTTACTCTGAAGGCCAAAGTCTTCAGCAGAAGAGTTGAAGAGATGATTAAGGGTGTTAGAGGGGCTTGTGTCCTGGTGGCTTGAAGCCACGTGGAAGAGGGATTTATTAAATGCTTTTCCCTTGTGGTCTGAGTATAGTTCTTTGGTGTCATTTCTGCCTTACCCGCATATTGGGAGCCCAACAGGTTCTAAGAGTTAAGGGCATGGGCTTCTTCTGCCTCCTCTCACAGTGCTAGGAAAGATAGGACCAACACTTGGAGACCAGAGTGAGAACGATACCTACTGACGATTGAAGAACCTGTTGAAAGGACCTTTTGTGTTGCGCTTTTAATTTCACAGTGAGTGGAAGAATGCATTCTTAACTGTTCCATGTGGCTCATAAGGGAACAGTGGCAGGATTGAGGCAGTTTACCATCTGCATTTTAAACATAACAGGGCTTTCATATATGTTGAAAGTGGGCTAGATTCCAGACAGCAGTCGTCAGAGATTCACAGGTCCCTGTGCGTCAGCATCTTAATGTTCAAAGAGATAATCATGAGATGTAAGATTTTTTCTAGTCTGAAATGTATCTTGTAGAGAAACTTGGAAAATCCTGAAGGCTGTATACTGGTATTAGGGTTGATGACCAATGCTTACTTACAAATAGGATCCTTAAGGTCTTTGTATATCTCAGGGTAAATTGTTATTTGCTACAGTTTTATAGCTCTTTCTGAGCTGTTGGACCAAAATAACAATCTAGAATCTGGGCAAAGAAATAAAAAATAATAAAATAAAATAAAATATAATATTGGAAGTGCAATTCTAGGTAAGTTCCCACCTAATGGGTACAGTGTCACTAGAAAGTTGAAAGACTCAACAGCAAGTTGGACTTTACCTTACAAATGCAAACAATGTAATCTAACTGTATACCCTCATATTAACCCAAAATTTAAAAAAGGAAAGGTGATTCCAGAGCTTGTCCCTTTCCCTTATTTTTGTTTCTCTTACTCTTTGTAGTATTTGTTGCAGTCTGTATACATGGTTAAGTCTTTCTTACACATATAAAGAAATCTTTCCTAAACAACTCACCTTCTAGCTCTTGGGCTGTCACTAGTTCTGTCCTTTCTTTTGAAATCAACCTTTTGAAAGAATAATCTATACTACGGTCCCCAGAACTTTCAACCTCTCCAATCCACTTTAATCCTCTCCTTTCCCCAAGGTCATTGGTGACCCCCATTTACCCAATTCCACCAATGTTTTTCCGTCCTGATACCTCTGGACCTCTCCACTCCATTTCCCGGTTGTCTACCCACTCTTTGACATTCTTTACTCTCTCAGCTTATATAAACTGTTCAACCTGCCACACTTAAGGTGCTTCTAATACTACCTGTGTATTTCTCACTGTCTGTCCATTTCCACGGCCCTGGCATCCTTCAGTTCTCTTTCCTTGCTCTTTGCTTTTCTCTATTTCATTTGGCCCCAAGCATCCTGTGATTTCATCTGCCCTTTTATGCTAGTTACTGTCAAATCTTTTTCCCCATCCCTGAACAGCTCTCTCTTGAACCTCATATATCCAGCTTCATGCTAATTATATCAACTTGGAAATCTACAGATGCCTCAAACTCAGTGTCCAAAATGGAAATCTTTAATTTCCTGCAGTAAATTTGGACTTCTTTCTTAAAACTTAGCTGCTGCTTCTCCCTCACCCTCATTGCCATTTACCAACTTTGGAAAATGTTGTCTCTTCCCTGTCTACCCCTCCCTCTCTGTCAGAGGGCCCTGGACACTGCTCCTGAACTCTTGCTCCAGCCCTCGAATGGCTATGCTGTACAGCCTGCCCTTCTGAAATCCCTCCCTAAATTATAGTCAGCATGCCCCATCCAAAACACAACTCAGGATGCTGTCCCGCTGGTAACTTCCCAGCTGCTCACAGTAATGGCCCAGCTTCAGGGCATGGCCTTCAGGTACTCAGGAACATGGGCCCAGGTCCCTTTTCAGCCTGCTTTTCTGATACTCTACTCCATACCTTACAATTCAGAAATATCAAACTATTTATAAGCCACTCCCCCTCTACGCCTGCACAGCACCAGGCTGCACATTCCGTTTCCTGCCTCTGTAGCTCTGCTCTCCTGCCTTCCTTCATTTGACTCAGTCTCACTCGTCTTCAATATTCAGCTCAAATGTCTGTTACACAGAGATTTTCTCGAGTCTCTGACTAGATTCCATATCCTCTTTTGCTCTTCCTAGTCTTTGGTTCTTAACTCTGGCTTGCCAATGATTATGATCAAGGAACCCTGAAAAATCTCTGTCCCCACACAAGTGCAAGAAGGAACTCCATCTTGTTGATCTTGGTATAAAACTCTCCCTTACCCCTGCTTAGGTTTTCAGCATTTGAAACATGACAGGTGCTCAGTAACTTTAGTTGAAGGAAAGAATATAAGCCTCAGGCATTTTCTTCCTCTTCTCAATCCCTCCTGACATAGTACTATTCTCACTACCTTTTCTCTAACTTGTTTATCAGGAGGCTCGCTGTAGAAACAAGTACATGATGTGCAAAGTCATTAAGAAGTGAAATACAAGACTTAATTGTCAACAGTGAATATTCTGAGATGCCAAATGTCGTTTTAAAAATAAAGCCTGGCTACCCACAAAAGTGAGGTATATTTTAGGCATGAACAAAGTCACCAGGCGCTTAGTTTTCTTCTCCACTTCATCTTACTTGTACACTTTTTATTCACATTTCTAGCTGGTCATACACCTGGCCAAGAAGCCATAGGAATTAGGGAAATCAGATAATGTTGATGCAGAAGACACTGTTTTGAATAAATATCATTTGAATGCCATCTCCACATTTGATAGCTCTCGACAGTATTAATTCTTTCCATAATTTCCCTTCTCCACAGATTTCAGCCTCCTTGGTGTTCGAGAACATACATGGACTTAGGTTTCACAAATCAGATGTGGGTGATACTTTAATGCAAATAGAGAATTTTCTGATTTCCTATTCCAGAGATGATGAGTGGCTGATATCACACTCACCCTCACACAACCATGGAAACTGAAAAAAATGGTTTCAAAAACTATTTGCAGGCATTTGACAATCAGCGTATGGATAACATCCTTGACATAAGAGCAGCTTTGAGAGTGAGCCTCCTATTGACCCTGGATTTCTTTATGAGATCATTTCTCAGTGTAAGGTGGACACACAGATAACTCAAGCAGAGAATGATAGTCTTGATAGGTGAAAGAAGCAGAGACTGGGGTTTGGTCTGCAAAGGCAGGTGAGATTTGGGGAACTAGAGATGAAGGAGTGGAAAATAAAGAGACTCTAAAATGTATATAAAAATACCTCTGGATCTTTTATCTGGATGCACAAGGTAAGATACCCAAAAGCCAACAAAGAACAGCTCCCAAGAGGCTGAGAACTGAGTAGAAACTTCAGAGGCTACAGTGCACAAATCTAGGGAGCTGTAGAAATGGAAGTTCTAGCCCAGCCAAAGTGGAAAAATTTTGGCGAACACTCTGGACCTCTGGTTGAAACCCTACAATGGCCCAGGCCCTGTGGGATTGTTTCTACTTCTGACATCATCCTAAGGGGTGTTTCTCAGTCTTAGGAGATACAGCAAGTTGTTTCTTCTTTAGTGATCCCCATACAATATACTTCTTTGGGAGGAAAAAAAAGAATGATTCAATTGGAAGAGGATGGCTGTCTAGTTTACTACAGGAACTGACAAGCGTTTAATAATTTCAGACAATTTAAGGCATTTGCTTAAGCATGCTTGGTGTGGTAAATTGTGCCATGCACCATCAGCATAATCAGTCCTGTTGATGAATGAAGCCTTGCATTACTGGCTTCCCTATAGCCTCTGCAGTTGGGGGCATTTGCAGAGAAGTTTCCTGTGGTTAGCCATGGATATAACATTGGCAGAGCGAGAGCGCTCTGAGGAACCATAAGCATCATGCCAGAGTGATTATTGGTCACAGCAGCAGATGGCACTTCCTCTGTATGGCTATATCATGCTATCTTTGACTCTTGGCAGGTAGCTAATTGAAATTCCACAGGGTTTGGAGAGTTGATGAATCTACATATTAGTTCCAAGTAAAATAGTCCAAGTAGCCCTACTCTTAAAATGTCTTAGTTTTAAAAGCTTATGTGTCTGCATTGGGGTTTATTTTATAAAGTTTAAAAGAGGCTGTTTAATGTTCTTTATAATGAGAGCCTTATATTTCTGTTGCAAGTCATAACAACATCTCACAAGATGTTTTGCAAATGAGGATACTTGGTCTGGAATATAGATGTTTGTATTTTACAGTTACTTTATGCAATAAAACTTCAGGCAACCATAATTGCAAGTACTGAGTAATTTAACAGAAGTTCCAGCTTGGAGTCGAAAAGCCAGTATTTTTTAATAACTGTTAAAAATAAATCCATTTTTATTAAAAAAATTTTAAGTGTGTCTAGTGGAACACAATAAAGAATCCAGATATAGATCTAAATATCTAAAGACAATTGATTTTCAACAAAGACACAAAGTCAATTGAATGGAAAAAGGGTAGTCTTATAAAAAAATGATGTAAACCATTGAATAACTGGGTGCAAAGATAAATAAACCTCATGCCCTATAAAAAATTCACTGAAAGTAGGGTGGCGCCTGTGGCTCACTGACTAGGGCGCCCACCTCATATACTGAAGGTGGTGGGGTCAAACCTGGCCTCTGCCGAACTGCAAAACAAACAAACAAACAAATAGCCAGGCGTTGTGGTGGGAGCCTGTAGTCCCAGCTACTTGGGAGGCTGAGGCAAGAGAATCACCTAAGCCCAGGAGTTGGAGGTTACTGTGAGCTGTGTGACGCCACAGCACTCTACCGAGGGTGATAAAGTAAGACTCTGTCTCTACAAAACAAAAACAAAACACAGTCTAGCTGCCATAGCTTAAGCCTGTAATCCCAGCATTTGGGAGGCTGAGGCTGGTGGGTTGCTTGAGCTCATGATTTTGAGATCAGCCTCAGCAAGAGCGAGACCCTATTTCTAAAAAATAGCCGGGCATTGTAGCAGGTGCCTGTAGTCTCAGCTACTCGGGAGGCTGAAGCAAAAGAATCGCCTAAGCCCAGGAGATGGAGGTTGCTGTGAGCTGTGTGACACCAGGGCACTCTACTGAGGGCGATAAAGTGAGACTCTGTCTCTACAAAAAAAAAAAAAACTTCACTAAAAGTAGATCATAAACCTATACATAAAACCAAAACTACAAAATATACGGGACAACACCATAGGAGAAAACCTTTATGATCTTGGGTTGGGCAAAGACTTCTTGGAAAAAATACCAAATGCTCCATCCCTAAAAGATATAATTGATAAACTGGACAGCCTCAAAATTGTTGAAAGACAATGGCAAGACAACAAAAAGATAGGCCAACCACTAGGAGAAAATATTTGCAAATCACATTCAAATTACTCCTCCTAATGAAGGGTTGTGTCTGAATTTATGAAGATTTCCTAAAGCTTAATAAGAAAAACCCAGTTAAAAGAAGAGCAAAATGGTGGTGGCACCTGTGGCTCAGTGAGTAGGGCGCTGGCCCAATATACCGAGGGTGACCGGTTCATACCTAGCCCCAGCCAAAAAAAACAGCTGGGTGTTGTGGCAGGCGCCTGTTATCCCAGCTACTCAGGAGGCTGAGGCAAGAGAATCACCTAAGCCCTAGAGTTGGAGGTTGCTGTGAGCTATGACACTACAGCACTCTACAGAGGGGGATAAAGTGAGACTCTGTCTCTAAAAAAAAAAAAAGAAGTAGAGCAAAATGCTCAGTGATTTCATCAAAGAAGATATTTAATGTATGGTAAAGAAGATATGTAAAAATGCTCAATAAAAGCAAATTCAAACCACAATGGAATATCAGAATTACCTATCAAAAAGTCTAAAATAAAAACATCTAATCATGCCAAATATTAACAAAGATGTAGAACAACAGGCATTCTCGTACATTTCTGGTGGGAATGCAAAGCACTGTGGCAATTCTTCATACCGTTAAACATACACTCACCACATGGTCCAGCAATCCTACTCATAGGTGTTCACTCGTTCAGATTGAAAACTATGTTTATGTTGACTCTAAAACTTGTAAGTAAACACTTACATCAGCTTTATTTGTAAGTGCTAAAACTGGAACCAACTGAAATGACTTCAACTGGGGAATGGATATACAAACTGACAGGGCCAGGCAGTGGTATATTACTCAGCAATGAAAAGCAACATACTATGTGAGGCCCGCACACTGTACCCCATCATTGAACTAATGAACACAGCTATGATTCAATTAAAAAAGAAAGAAAGAAAAGCAACATAGTACTGAGACATACAACAGCATGGACAGATCTCAAGCCTCTTGTGCAAAGGGAAAAAAGTCAGACACAGAAGGCCCCATGCCTTACGATTTCATTTATATGATCTCTTTCTGAAGAGAAAAGAGCTACAGAAACAGAAAACACATCAGCGGCTGCCAGGGGACCGTGAGGGATACATTACCAAGCCCGAGAGGGAGGGGGTAGGGACAGTGCCACACCAATGCCCTTCAAGCTTTTCCAGATATTGCACACGCTGTTCTTACCCCCTCCATGCACCAGAACTTACTTGTACTTGCCTCGCCTGGCTGCCAGCGGGGGGATGGAGCTGTTTTAGGTGGTTGATGCCTCGCTGAAATGAAGAGGTTGTTACCAGGGATGAAGGGGAGAGTAAACTGATGGGGACAACTAGAAGGCTCCATGACTGAGGAGCTTGGAGTGTGGAGCCTCAGCCTCCCTCGGACTCTGCCTCTGCTGCAGGTATCCTCAGCAAGATTCTCTCTGGCCTGTTACCTGTAAGGCCAACCACAGGGCCCTTGGAGCTGCAGAGTTCTCCCCGAGGGCTGAATCTATGGTATTTATTCAGGAGCAAAATCAGAAAAAATAGAAGATTGGCTGCATGGTGACCGGAGCCCGCAGCTTCTTTCAGTCTCCGTCTTTCCTGCCGTCTCTTCCGCCCTACTTGCTGTGTGATTGCCAAATATTTGTGGCATTTGTTAAATAAAATTTTGCCTTGGAAACGAAACCACGTCAAATTGTTGTTTTTATAGGTCAGAAGTGGTGGGATATGCATGATTTCAGACATTACACCCCGCAGGTAGATAAGCACACAGCGTGTTTGCTCCTTTTGCAGTGTGTGTGAGGATACGTCACCAGGCAACTTCCTCTGCTCGTTGCGTTCACACCGTGGACCCTGTAAACAGGCTCCTTCCCCCTGCATTGCTCTCCCTGTTCTCATTACTCGTATTCCTTTATTTCTCTGATATAAACGTTTGTATGTCTATCTCTTGCTGGACTCCAACCCCTTGGAGGGAAGAGATCATGTTTTCTTCACCTTTGTATCCCCAATGCTGAAGGTCAATCCTAATCCATAGTGGGCACCCAATAAACATCAGCGTTTACTTAACACAGTCTGGAATATGTTCTATTTGTAGCAAATTGACGATATAAAAAAGTGCATTAGGGGGAATTTGGTATACCATTTATGTACTTTGACAATCTACTTGTGTTTCAAATTGTTCACATCTGGCTTTGATTGTCATGGTTTAAAAAAAAAATAGCATTGTAAAATCTGTTCCTGGAATTAACACATCTAGGTCTATTTGAGGCAAACTCCACAGATTCCATAACCCCAGAGCTCATTCTGGTTTCTATATATACTTTTCTCTACCTAGAAAGTCTGGAGGTTGATCTATCTGCTTTTTGTAGTTTGCCCTTTCCCCTAGCATTGTTTGATTGGGGAAACTTTACTCACTGAGTGAGGGGATAATTGGATCGAAAGACTCAGGCCTTGGTTCCTCACTCTTAGCTCTAGAAGGCCTAGGAACTCTTCTATCAAAAGAATTTCACGGTCAGGATTGAAAGTTTACAAATGTATAGGTGAATAGGAGAATATCTTTTTAATGGACCGTTTATTTTCATAGAATTCTGTGAGTGATAATGGATAAATTAAATGTATTAATTATTGAAAGGACTCTCTGTTTTGTTATCTATGGTATTCAAATACATTTCTACCTAGTTGTGTACTTAGTACTCTAAACCCAGTGACTGCTTGGCGTTCATTACCAGGCTGGCTGATTCTAACCAAATGAATTCCCATTAGAGTACTTTTACTGCAGACTATTTGAGAAAAATCCCCATTTTGTAAATGTCTAAAATAATGTAAATTGAGTTTCTTCTATATTGTCTTATTATAACAAATGTTTCATTTGGTTAGAGTGGCTTGCTGGAAGTTCTTTTATGTGAGTGAGAGAGGCAGACTACTGAAGGGATGAAGTTGAACAAAAAATGAGAAAAATGATCTGTCAGTGCCTGAGGCATTTATAATAAAGAGAATCAAATTTCTGGGCATGAAAGGACCATAAGAGACATGTTAAACGTGATTCTTCTGGGCTCCGTGCCGATTTTTTTACTTTCACAAGAGATGGAATTTATAAAAGGCATGTGTTGAATGCCTATGTATTTGAAAGTGATACAAGTTGTTACTAATATACTTAATGATCATTACAAAGATTATTTTCTTTTGTATTTGGCATAGTTCATTCATTTCTCATTGAACAGATAGTTTTCTGTCTGTCTACCTGCCAGGCACTGTGATAGGCACTGGATAGGCAGCGGTGAAGAAGACTTTCTCAGGGATCTCAGATTCTAGTAGAAGAGACATCCACATAAGCAGTTATTTCGGATCAGAGTAAATGCCGTGGAAGAGCTTTGTATAAAAATAATGGGAGCACAGAGGACAGCAGACAGCCTACAAGAGGAGAGGAGCGGCAGTAAACATCAGCAGAGACAATCATTTGAGCAAAATCCTAAAGGGCAATATTGTTAGCTTGGAAAAGTGCGAAATGGGAGGACATCAAGGACAAACAAGCCAGCCTTCCACGGATCAGAAATGACGTGTTGGGGTATAAAAGCAATAAAGAGTTTTTTCTTTTAAAAGCATGGGTCAGAGAGTAATAAGAGAAGGGCCAGAGAGGCACGTGTGTGCCAATCTTACAGGGGCTTACGTGCAACGTCAGGGAACTGGGGTCTGCAGGTGTGAAGAGCAGCCACTGAAATTTGGTAGAAGATCAGATTAGATCTTCTTAAAACGTGTCTGTACAACCTGTGAATATGTGCCGACACCATGTGCTGGTAGCCGGTGGTGGGGGCAGACATGGATTCTATGGAGAGAGGGATTGAGGAGTCAGTCAAGATGAAAGATGGGTGAAAGATGACTGTGGTCTGAATCAGGGTTATGATGATAGAGACAGAGAGGAAGGAGCAAAGAGATATTTGAGAGATATAGAGAGTTCAGTGGGCAGAGCAGGGAGAGGGAGAAGAGAGAGCCAAAGGTGCCCAGGTTTCTGTTTTCAGTATAAGATGGATAAATGGATGGATGGATTCATTCATTCATTTTATCATTCAACAAATATTTTAATGAGTGCTGAGTACATGAGGTCAGACGAGAAGACGAACTCATACTAGAAAAAGTGCTCGGAAGCACTCGGGAAGCTATGTACCAACACCAGCACAAAGTCCTCCCTTCAAAGCAATTTTGAAACTCATTTCTGGAACAGCCATCAGAGCTGTCATTGTACAAGGTCTGACCGTTACATTCACAAACTCATCCTAGAAAAAGCGCTATGTAGCTCATTGCTGAATATCACTATGGTAACCTTCAAAGTACTTCTCTTGAACATTTGGTGACCATATTGATATTCAGCAAGGAGGCATGTAGCACTTTTTCTAGAAAGATTTTGCAAACTTAATTGTCCTACCTTTTAAACTAGAATTCTTCCAAAGATGAGGGAGTTAAATATGAAAAAAACTCCAAAATCCCACCCCATATAGAGTTTAGTTTCTAACAGAAGTTAAGATGACTAACAAGGTAAACAAGTGATATACTGTGCAAGAGAGAGAAAAGTACTAGGGAGAAAGATACTAAGCAAAGAAGAGGACACAAAGTAGGGACAGAGGGAAGTGTTGATAACTTAGACCTCATTGAGAAAATGGCAACTGAGTAAAATCCTGCGATGTGAGAGCAAGCTATGCGTGCATCTGGGGGAAATGCGTTCCAGGCAAAGGGCAGTGCAGAGGCCCTGCATGATGTATTTGAGGAACAGCAATTGAGACGGTGTGGTTGGAGGAGTGAAGCATGGCCCAAGGTGACGTAGCAGCGTGACAGGATCCCTCTAATTGTTGGTCTGAGAATACACTAAAGGGGCAAGAAAGGAAGCTGGCAGACACATTGGAAAGCTTTAGCAGGAAACTGGGCTGGGGGTCACGGTAGAACCTGTGAATATGTGCCGACAACCTGCATGCACAGTGCCGCGCGCCCTGTGCCCTGTACTTCCCAGCTGCTGGCCTGCTTCTTCCCCAGCCTTGTTTGGTGGCCCAGCTGATCCTCCCTCAGCCTGCTGCCTCCTCAGCTGCCTCTCCTTTCTGCGTCCTCGTCACCGCTGCATCTTACTGTGTCCCTAGGCCCACCCTTATCATGCTTTACCTTTGCTCAGCTGCTTGGTATCACTCCACCGTAACCCAACAGCCCCATCCTTAAATGCAATAACCAACTGTGACAATCATTTGTGACCACTGAATATCCATCCCTGTATAATAAAATTTAGTTCTGCCTGTGTTTGAACTTGTATGAGTGGAATCAGATGGTATGTTATTATACTGTGTGCAACATCTTTTCCTCAATATTGTGTTGTGTGTGGCTAGAACTTATTGATTCATTTTGCTGCTGATGGACCTTCGGGCTGTTAGTACTTTAGAGGAAACGTGTTGCTATAAACATTCTTTTTTAAAATGGGAGGTAAACTCTTTTAGCTTTAATTATTATGGGTATGTAAGTTTCGTACCCATGATTTTTGATATAAGCTTACAATGTGTAATAATCAAATCAGGGTAATTGAGGCATCCATCTACATCTCAAGTATTTATCATTTCTTCATGTTAGAATTTCAATTCTATTCTTTTAGTTATTTTAAAGTATATCTAAGTTATCGCTGGCTGTACTTGCTTTGTTGTGTTAGCAAATATCGTTCATTCTATCTACCTAACTATATTTTCTACCTATCAACCACCCTCATTTTATCCTCCTCTCCCTGCTGCCCTTCTGAGCCTCTGGTAACCATTGTTGTATTCTCTGTCTCTATGAGAGCAAGTGGTTTTTTTTTTTGAGACAGTATTAAGCTGTTGCCCTGGGTAGAGTGCTGTGGCGTCGTAGCTCACAGCAACCTCCAACTCTTGGGGTCAAGCAATCCTCTTGCTTCAGTTTTTTTTTTTTTTCTAGTTTTAGTAAAGAGGGGAATCTCGCTTTTGTGGAGGCTGGTCTCAACCCACGAGCTCAAGCTATCCTCCCATTTCGGCCTCCCAGAGTGCTAGGATTATAGGCGTGAGTCACCGCACCTGGCCATCAGATCAATTGTTTTTAATATTTAACTCCCACATTTAGGTAAGAACATGAGAGATTTGTCTTTCTGTGCTTCGGTTATTTCAGTTAACATAAAATTCTCTGGTCCTATCCATGTCATTGCAAATGAGCATTCTTATATATGTTCCCCGATGTCTAAGAATGAGATTTCTGGGTTGTAGAATGTGTATATCTACAATTTTGCATGGTACTAATGCATTTATTCCTAAAAAGGTTGTACCAAGTTATAGCTACACCAGCTCTATATTAAAGTTCCCATTGTTGCACATCCTTGCTAATGTTTATATTCTCTTTTTTTTGGTCTGGGCCCAGTTGTTTTGTTTTGTTTTTTTGAGACAGAGCCTGAATCTGGGTAGAGTGCTGTGGCATCACAGCTCACAACAATCTCCAATTCCTGGGCTCAAGCGAGTCTCCTGCCTCTGCCTCCTAAGTAGCTGGGACTACAGGCGCCCACCACAACTCCCAGCCATTTTTTAGTTGCAGCCGTCATTGTTGTTTGGCAGGCTCGGGCTGGATTCGAACCTGCCAGCTCAGGTGTACGTGGCTGGCCCCTTAGCCCACTGAGCTAAGCCGAATGTTTCTATTCTCAAACTTTATTTTTTTTTTTAACCAATCTGGTTTTAAAAAATGTGTGTGGTATTTCCGTGCAGTTTCCATTTGCAATTCACTGATTTCTGATTAAGTTGAGGGTCTTTTAGTATGTTTAATGGAAATTTGGATTTTTTAAAAAAGAAATTGCTTATTAAAGTCTTTTGCCCGTTTTCTTTTTCTATTGGGTTTTATATCTTTTTCTTATCAATTTTTACTTGTTCTTTAAATATTTGTGGGTTAGGTGTATTTCAGTTATATTTTCCAAGTTATATCTCTCATTTTTACTCTCAGTATTATAATACCTTAATTTTTTATGTAATTTACCAATCTTTTCCTCTTATAGTTATGACTTTTATATTCTGTATAACTCTTCTTACCTTCAAAGTCATGAATCTATTTTCCTTTTAATCTCCTAAATACTTTATTATTTTGCCTATGGTACTTAGGCCTACCATCCACTTGGAATTGTTTTTTTTAAATGAGTAAAGGTCCATTTTTTATCACAAGTATACCCAGTTGTCCTAGGACCCTTTGTTGTACTGTCCTTTCTCATGGCTTTGCAGTTCTATCTCTTCCAAGTGTCCCTAAAGGTGGGTATCTATTTTTGTATCCTCCATCCTGTTTTGTTTGTCAATGTGAAATTTATGGCCCAAGACCATCTTGTCTTGATTACTACAACTTTATAATAAGTGTTGGTTTATGATGGAGCAAGTCCTCCTCCCTCATTCTTCTTCTTAGTGTTTTATTAACTCTTGGACATTTGACTACATTTTAAAAACTACCAAGTTCTAAAAAAGAAATCCTGTTGAAGGTAGTTTATATTGTAATGAATATATAGTTACATTTGGCAAGAATGGAGAGCTTCACAAAATAAGGAACATAGTGAATACTTTAATTTACTTAGGTTTACTTTAATTTCCCTCATCAAGTTTTATTGTTTCTTCACAGAGGACTTACATATCTTTCACATTAGTGTTTTTGATGCTGTTAAAAATGTCATCTTAAAAAAAATTATATCTGACTTCTTGGGCTAGAACATAAAAATAAGCAAACTTAATATAGTAATATTAATATATTAATTTTTATCAATTCTAATAACTTATCTGTATGTTATATTAGGCTGTCTATATATAGAATATGACAAAATTGAATGACAGTTTTGCTTCTTTCTTTCTAATGTTTATCTGAAAGGCTGGAATTAGAAGTGTTTTAGATTTCAGGATTTTTCTTTTTTCTTTTTTTTTTTTCTGGTATTTTAGAAAATACACATTTTACTTACCAGTTCAACATCCCTTATCTGAAAATCCAAAATCTGAAATGCTATGAAAGCATGCCTTTGTCAGCACTCAAAAAGTTTAGATTTAGGGAGCATTTTAAATTTCAGTTTTGGATTAGGAATACTCATTGTGCATTTATTTTTCTTACCTTATTGCATTAGGACTTCCAATACATGATTGAAAACAAATTTCAAAGAGAAAGCTTGCTAATTAAGAAAGTTCTTTATTACCTCTAGTTTTCTTGAAGTATGTGTGTGTATTTGTATGTATAGGTTCATATTGCTATCATTATATACTTTTTTGATACTGTGCTTAACTTCTTTTTTTCTAATCCCTCTCTATTTTATATTCTATGCTTTATTCTTGAGAGTCGTAACCTATCTTCCAGGTTATTGATTGTTTCTTCAGCTATTTCTAATCTGATGTTAAATCCATTTACTGAATTCTTAATTTCAGTTATTGTAATTTTCAGTTCTAAAATTTCTATGTGCTTCTTTTTCAAAAAATTAAATGTCAGTGTTTGTAGCTTTCAATTCCTTGCTTAAAATTTTAAACTCAGTTTTTATCTTCATGGACATAAAAGCATTGTCATTTTATAGTCTGTCATACATAATTCTTGCAGATGCCTTTTGTTTTTGCTGGTTCTGGTCTATGTTGTTTCTCATGTACCTTGTACTTTGGTTACTTAGTAGATATTGAATTGGAAATGCCCTTAGAAATAATTTGATACATAAGTGATACATGTATTACTGTCTTCCAGAAAACATGGTGTAGTATCTTTCTGCCATATACTTGAAACCACTGAGAATTTAGGACTGACCAAAGCTTGAAGATATACAAATTGCACAAACTATTCAGGGTCCCAGCCTGGGGCAGAGAATATTTAATTCGGATCTCTACCGTTGGTGAATCTAAGCTCCATCCCCTGTTCCTCCAGTACTAAGAGTCTATAGCTGCTTCTAGTCCCCCCTCCCCCATCCCAAACAGGGTAAAAGCAGGCTCCACTGGTGCAGCCCTTTGGGCCTCATGTCTCCTTTCAGATCTTTCCAAAGGAATACCCTCTTCCCCTATTCCTGAATGCGTCAGTGCTCACCCCTCAGTTTTTCAGAAAAATATTGGTGATTTTGAATAGCAATCCAAATTCCCAAAAGGAAATCTTCACTGGCAAATTAACTTTTTACTATCTCATGAATTCTTTAAAAGGTTATTATTGTTATTTACTGTTTTTAAATGTTAGCTAGTTAATCTTTTAGTTGTTCAGTAGAAAGTTTGGTCTGAAATACCTAATCTGTCATTACTGGTTTTATTTTCAAATAAACTTAATTATATTTTTAAAAAGGGAGTCAATTTAAAGAAAAATAATGATATGCACAGATAATCTGTGGATCAGAGAGGGGGCAGACATGCTAATAACTGTAGCTTTATCAAACACAGCACCAGGAGTGCTAGCCAGATGTCTTGGGTTCATGTCTATCTAGGTCCTTTATGAACTTGTTAACATCAAATAAGTTTCCCCTCTAAGCCTCTGTTTCCTTATACAAATTAGAGAAAATAAAAGGCCTAACTGGTGGTGCTGTTGTGAGTATTAAAAGAGTCCATGTATATAAATCACATGGCATAGTACCTGGTATTTAATGAATACTTCATAACATTTAATTATTACTTTTCCTATTTGTCAGGCAGTAAGAAAAGTGGTACCTAGATCAGTTATAAGTCTCCTTGATTATGGCAAAACATTAGCCTAATTTGGAATGTTTTGGGTACTGTGAGTATCAGGAATGGTCATCATCACCTCAAAGAAATATAAGATGATTTTAGAGTAGCTCCCCAAACCTTCAAAAGGACTTTTGGTATGAAATAGTCAAAAGTGAATAGTCATTAGGATTATATACTGGCCAACTTTGATCTGTGCAAATGGTGTCATCCCCTCAAGTTTGCCCTACACAACTAGAAATAGGGAAAATTCTTCAGTAAAGGTATATGCTCAATACACTTGCAATATTAATTTGCAAGCCATAATTGGACTTAATGTAACTATGGTAATTAGACCCAACGAATTTTGCAATAAGTAATCATTTAATATTCCTAGGCTCAATTTTTTCATCTATCAAAAAAGAAGTTGAACTAAAGTATCTGTAGCTCTAAAATTCTATGATTTGCACATCAATTGCAATTTTAGTATTTCTATAGTGGATTTGCATCTTTGAGCAAATGTCTAGTATTAGCTGGACAGTTTGGAATTTATATTTGTGGGCTGATAATTAGAATGAAACTTCATACTTTCCCATTTGTCATATTAACAAAGCATACATATTCTAGAACAAATGTATGACATTTAAAATAACCGGACTTAATCTGACCTACGAGGCCTTTTCAAAGTCTGTTTCAGCCCCATAATTATCTGTGTAAAATGACCATATTGGATACCTTCTTACTTCATAATATTTCAAATGGCTGCAAGAAAAATTCTCATCAGTGATAATGGAAATGCCATTTTGTGTCTCTGAATGGAATTTCTGCTCCCCTAATGTGAGTCTTTTTTTTTTTGAGACAGAGCCTCAAGCTGTCACCCTGGATAGAGCGCTGTCGCATCACAGCTCACAGCAACCTCCAATTCCTGGGCTCAAGCGAGTCTCTTGCCTCCGCCTCCCAAGTAGCTGGGACTACAGGTGCCCGCCACAACAACCGGCCATTTTTTGGTTGCAACCATCATTGTTGTTTGGTGGGTGGGGCTGGATTCGAACCTGCAAGCTCAAGTGTACATGGCTAGCGCCTTAGCCCGTTGAGCCACAGGCACTGAGCCCTGATGTGAGTCTTCATTCCCGGTCTTAAAGGTAGCCCACTGGTAGAATGTGGCAGTTTATTGCTAGTGCTTCATCCTGACCTGAGAAGGCTCTTGCAACCTTCAGGTCATAAATAACTTCTAACTAAATGTCACCATTTTACATGTTAATCCTTTGGTTTAAATCAGTTTACTGTTTTTTTGAGAAATTAGGCACTTTTTTCTTTCTCCAGAGCCTATGAGGAATCTGTAGACATCATGGTAGTCAGGTGGTAAAGCTCTTTGGGAACTGACAGGTCCTGCTGATGATCACATGGGAGACTCTGCCTGGAGCTTCCATTGTGAAAGAGACATTTACCGTGTACATGCTTTTTCAGAGTCCTCATGACCACTTGCACTTTTCTAAATCAGTAATAAACTCTCCAGGGATTTTTTTCAATTTAAATTTTCCCCATCAAGAATCTTTTACAAAATACTTGGAATAAATATAACCAACTGCAACTCTGACTTCCAGCTGTCACCAAAGGTCTCCAAAGAATATACTTTGATTATAAAACTAGATTGACAGAGATTTGAAGAAAAAAGAGGCTGAAAAAAGCCACAGAACTGTTAGGCCCCTTTGTTCACATAAATTCCCTAGTATGATGCCACAGAAAAGTGTTAATATCAAAGAGTTCTTTTTTTTCTTTTTTGAGAAAGGAAAAACCTAATTACTACCTAGAAGCAAATGGCATGGCTCCCACTTATGCATACAGATGCTCTGAAAGGAAATTTACTATATTGTCTAAATCGAAACAATATAACAATCATGATTTAGTTATCTTCCTTAAATTTTCCAAACACTTTGACATATGCTTTTTCTGTCATCAGAGCTATCTTATGAAGGAGGACAAATGATCATCACTGAGCCATAGATGAGGACATTGAATCACAGAAAGTTGGCCAAAAGTGACGTAGCTCTTTGGCATTTGATTTGGGACTAGAATCCACTCTGCAGATTCTTAGCACTGCTGTTTACCAAATACTACGGAATCACCCATGGGGAGGTAGAAATAAAAGAGAAAATGTTGCTCAGGGAAAAGCAAGGAAGTGTTTCTTTTCCCTCTTTCTCTTTTTCCACGTTCTTTCCCCTCCAACACTTATGCCATGGTGAAGTGTGTTGGCCTTGATTGTTCCCAGTCTACATACATTTTGTGGCCAATCTAGCTACTAATTTATAAAAATGATCTAAATCCATTTGACACCGTTGACTTGCTCCTTTCTTCTTGAAATCCTCATCCTCGCTTCTGAGAGTCTTCTCTGGCCCCTTGTCAGACTAACTTGGACTACAACAATGGTCTCCACATGGGTTTCCCCTAGTTCCAGGCTTGTAATGCTAAATCTTTCTTCCAAACAGCCACCAGAATCAACCTCCACTGTGGAGGCCAGAAAGGTTGGGCTAATCTTCCTGTAGGAATCCTATTATAATTTCTTCCTGACTGACTTCATTACTTCCCTGCTTAAAACTTGTCAAGTGGCTTCCAGTGACCTTTGGCAGTTGTCGTCAATTTCCTTAGACCCAAGGATCCCTATTGGCAATAAATACTCTATCATATTTCATTTATTCTGCCAAAATGAAACCCATCAGAAATGCAGTCAACCTATAAATGTAACTTAAAAATAAAATCAATATAATGCCCTATAAACAATGTAAAAGAGAAGTAAAAATAAAATAACAGAGTATAAAATAATCATTTTAATATGTAAATATTCAGGCATGACACCACCAGAAGACACAATGGTCGGATGCTTGTAGCTACGTGTAGAACACAGTGACTGTGACAGCTGCAGGTACAGATGGGTTTAGGGGCTTGTATCCATGACTCAAATCCATGAGCAGCGTTGCTGTCAGTGATGTAATTTTCTAAAATGAAGAATTCCAGGATATGTTTCACAATGCTATCTTTTTGTACTTTAAAGTAAGCATGAATCACCTAGAGATTTCTTTAAACTGCAGTTATAGGTCATGCGTTTCTAACAAGTTCCTGGGTAATGTCTGTGCTGCTGGTCCATGGAGCACACATTGAATAGCCAGAGACTGTCTCGAAGGACTTCATTTGTATTAAGAAGCGAATGACATCTAGGGACAGTTCAATAACATCTGAAGTCCTGTTCAAAACTTCAATTCTAGCTTCTAGTGTGGAGACATCTATATGTTGAAGTAACTGCTATCCTGGAACATAGCCATGGAGGCCAGCAAGGTTGGGCTCTGAGCCCAGAGCAGGGGCCGGGTAGTTGCAGAGAAAATACTCTCTTTTTCAGATAGTCAGTGGCTGAGATTGGAATCCTCTTCGATGGACTTGTAACAATAGTGCAGCAAGGTGGCTCCTGCTGACCCTAAATTGAGCCTACAATCTCATGTTGTGCATCTATTAAGGTGCCTGAGACAGATGCATGAGAAGTATGATGGAAGATGGCACTGAATGAGTCCTTCAAATCAGGAAGTAATGAGTGTTACTCATTTCTTTAAGGAAAGCAGAATCACTGTAACCCAGAAAGACTAGAGGGAAGGAAGGGCTGGCTGGCACCTCTAGGAGGTGGTGGATGTTGTGAGTATCAGCAGATGGCATTCAAGGAGAGCTTCTGTAAGAGCAGCTGCAGAGTTAGTGGATGCAAAAAAGAGATGGTGGATCCTCCCCTGACATTACGAAGACAGAAGCAAATGCCCAACAGACACATACTTGCTGGCACATCCTCTGTTAAACCCTAGAAATACTTTGGGGACTTCTTATAGTGAGAGGATGTACGCAAATGTGAATGTGACTTCATTTGTAGTCACAGGTTGAAGGAGTCTGGGGACAGTGGAGATATATTATTATTTTTTCCTGATCATCATCAAATATATCCTTTACTGTTTTTCCCTATACATCATGCCTCTTGTCACCATAACACACATTTAACCCACCTTCATCTCCTTTTGGTTGGATAACTGTAAAGGTCTAGATGACTCCTGTAGTTTCTCACTACTATTTTAAAATTCTCTTCTGAAGTTTTAATTTGAGGTACAGAAAGCAAATCTTTTCTTGACTCTTTGTTCATAGTCAGTGATTCCCTTCTTACACTCTCCAGCCTCTTCTAAAGTCATAATCTCACATTAGAAGGAAAAATAGATCCAGCTCTGAAGTCTCCAAGGTTTAATTTTTTTCTCAACTAATGATTGTGTATATTTAAGGGGTACAAGGTGACATTTTGAAACATGTGTACATTATAGGATGATTAAATCAAGCTAATTAACAGATCTATCACCTCACCCACTTACCACAAGGCTTCAGATTCTCAGAAAAGTTTTTAAGGTTGAAGAGATAACTTTTCAATTTCATTGTTTCATGTTTTACACGTACAAGTGAGTTAGCACAAACATGGCTGTTAGAATGCTTGATTCAAGACCAGTTCCCCTTGAATTTTGACTGGGTACGCCAGGAAGATTAGACTCGGTTGTGCCATCAGCTGCCCCATCCTGTGTGATAGCTACTGTACGTCTGGCCCAGGACCGCACTGCACAACTTGCTTTCTGGGGCAGGGGATTCTGCAGCTTCGTCAGAAGGTCAGAGTCTACTCTGCCTGGGGAGAGTTTCATTCCTAATGTACAGCTGAGGCATTATAGAGGTCTCTTCTTTTTCTTATCTATGTCAAAGATAAGAATTATCGAAGTATTGGCAGTAGTTGTGTAGTTTTTCCTTTTGACATTCATTCAGGAATAGTTTATTCCATTCATCCAAGCACTATATTTCACCTTCCATAAACCAGAGGTGTGGAGAAATATTGCCAAAACCTGTCTCTCCATGAAGGAGACCAGCTTGCTCCAGCAAATGCTCTGCTTGTTCTGAAGTTTGTTCCAAGATTGTTCTTAAGTCTGAAATTGAGCTATACCTCTCTGTTTCTTCCCCAGAAACTCCCAGCATAAGTCTTATTGAAACCTCTTAGAATGCTGTCTTTAAGCTTGTCAAGCAATTTTCATGTCTTCTAAGAGTTTGCATGTAATTGGTCTTCATATTAACCAGCTAAACATCAACCCTCCCTTTTGGACTTGGATTGGAGAAGAATGGAAAAGAAAGACTAAGTAAAATGAAGGATGAATTAATATAATTCAATTTATTATACAGAGTCAAAAATGATGCAAGATACCTGAAATATCCAAGCTGAATGAGTTAGAAGAATAGCAAAACAAGAATAATTTACTTTTGTGACAAAATCAGTAAGTCTGGTTTTAATGCAGCTGTTTAAATGATAGTTTTATATCCTTAAGTAAAAGTATTTAGCAATCACATTTTATCTGATTTCAGTACAATAGAGGAGGGACATGTTTCAAGACCCCATAGTAGGTGTCAAAAACCCCAGCTAGTACTAAATTTTCTACACACCATGGTTTTCCTATTATTTAATTTATAAATTAAGTACAATAAAAGATGAATAAATAATAATAAAATAATTATAACAATATACTACGACCAAAGTTTTACGAATGAGGTCTCTCTCTTTCCAAATGCCTTACTGTACCGTGATCGCTCTTCTTGTGATCTGTTGATCTAATAACTAAGACTACTACTACTGCTAAGTGACTGACAGGCAGGTGGCATATACAGTGTGGACAAAGGAATGACTCACCTCCTGGGCAGGGCAGGATTTCATCACACCCTCAGAAGGATGTGCAGTTTCAAATAGGAGTTCATTTCTGGAATTTTCCATTTCATATTTTCTAGTGGTGGTTGACTGCAGGTAACTGAAACTGTGGAAAGTGAATCCTGTGGATAAGAGGGGACTACTATATGAGAAAAAGTAGATATAGGGCAAGATATATCTGGTATCTACTCAGGTAGGGGTGTATTCATATCTGAGAGATTTAGAAGAGTACAGATAAAACCCTGAAAGTGGCTTATTAATCATGGAAATCTCCTTCATTAACTCCATTAGTTGGTGAAAGGGAAGGTGATGATTATGCTGGAACAGTGCCTGGATCAATCACAAAGACAAGGTGTTGGACATGTTTACAAGGCTTGATTCTTATTATTCACTTTTATCTGACATCAAATCCAACCTAAATGGCCCATTTTTCTTGGGAGCTGTTTCCCAGGATTTATCTATGAAGCTATGAAAAGTTGAATGAAATTCAGGAGCTATTTTTTAAATGGGTACACATATGTGGCTTCCGTCTACCACTATACCAGTTTTTACCTTTTTGAAAATACTAAGTATGTTTTCTAAATTGGAAAAGTACCCCTTCAACAGTGCCTGTAGATATAATCAACATATATAGATATATATGTATAATATACAGGTGCCAGAAATCTATGCCAAAATGTTATATTTGTATCCTCATCGTGAAACTTGAGAAATCTATCCCTCTGAATAGATTTGCTTTCTCGCACTTGCTAACAAAAGCTACTTTTGTATGCACGAGGAAAAGTAACGTCTGTTGTCAAAAGTGATAACAATCCAATTCTTTACAAAATCCCAGGTTCACCTATAATTGTTCTCTATGTGAGAATTTCTTAGGTCTTCATTTGAGCTACTTGAGTATAGTTTTAGTGGCTACAGTTATCAGAATCAAGGACTCTGCACCTCATACAAAATATAATGACCTCCTCCTTTGCTTTTTGCTTCTGTCCTAACTGACACAAGGATCCCTGTACTCATGTCCTTTCTCCAGCTCCAGTGTCAACTCTTGCACAAGGTACCAGCCCCCGCCCCTTCATACAAGACTACAGCTAGGAAAGCCACCTTGGTTCATTTTCAATAACAATCCCCATAAGTTTATGTCACTAAATGTGCAATTAAAATAAAACAATGAAAATTAACAAATTACTTTAGTGAAGAATAAAAATTAAATGCTAATGTTTAGCAAGTTGACATTAATATTTTGTTGCTTTTTAATAACTATAAAAGACCGTATTCACATTCTAATCAAAGGGACATACTTGAGCATTAAAAATCCAATAGTTTAGCTGTGTAACTTTGTAATCTTAAGGCACGCCTAACAATAATACTCACCAAAGAAGGAAAGCGTACTGGCTTCCCTTACAGGGAGAGTGTTAGTGTTCATTCTGTTCCTTACTTCCTCTTTAAGCTGAAGTACTTTCAAAAAGATAACCTGGTAAGAACAGCACCTAAAGCAGAACCCAAGAGAAAGGTTTGCATGCAAGTAATTTATTTTGGAAAGTGACCTCAAGAAAGAAAAAAGTAGGGGCTTTGAAAGAGTCAAAGAAGGCAAGAGGGAAAGCCATTCCCAGGATGCATTATTGTGCTGATCACAACTGTGAGCAATGGGATGTTCAGTCTGTGTTCATTCCCACGTGCATCAGAAGGAATAGGGTTTTGCAAATGTATTACGTGGGAAGATGGAGGACAGAGACGCCCCAGGGTGCAACAACAACAGCTGTAGTTCAGCGGTTAGCCAAGAACCAACGGGTACATAAAAAGATATTCAAATATCAGGAAAATGCAAATCAAAATCACTATGAGTTATCCCTTCACACCTGAGAAGATGGCTATTATCAAAAAAGACAAGATTACAAGTGTTGGCGAGAAAAGAGAACACTTGTACTTTTTTGATGGCCGTGAAATTTGGTACTGCCATTATGGAAAACAGTATGGAGGCTCCTCAAAATATTAAAAATAGAACTACCCAACAATCACTCAGCAATTCCTCTTTGGGGTATGGAAATGACATCAGCACCATGAACAGTTATTTGCAGTCCTGTGCTTATTGCACCATTATTCACAATAGCCGAGACATCAGGACAATCTATCTATCCTTGATGAATGGATTAAAAATTTGTGGTGTATATACATACAATGGAATATTGAGGAAATTATGCCATGTAACAGCATGGATAAAACTTGTGGGCCTGATGCTAAGTAAATAATTGAGACCAAGAAAGACAAACACCGCATGATCTTACTTGCATGTGGAATGTAAAAAAGTGGAATTCATAGAATCAGTGAGTGGAATGATGTGTCCCAGGGATGAGAGGACATGAGGGAAAGGAGAGATTTTGGTCAAAAGGTACATACTTTCAGTTATAAGATGAATACATTCAGGGGATCTGCTATACAGCATGCTCTATAGTCAACATACTGAACTATGTATTTGGAACTTGCTTAAATGTTCTCACCACAAAACAGAAAGGTCAGCTAGGTAAGGTGATAGATGTGTTAACTAACAAGATTGTGGCAATTGTTTCACAAAGTATATACATATAAAATCACCACATCGTACACCTTAAATTAATATAATTTTATTTGTTAATTATACCTCAATAAAACTGGAAAATTTAAAAAATGTTAACCAAGCAAATGTGAGATGGGACAGAAAGATGTCTGATATATCAGCTAATGAAAAATAGGGAAGAAAAAATGATTTAAAAGAGGCCAGGCAAATTAAAACCACAGTATGATATTACTGTTATCTGTAAGAATTGCTTAAACACCCCCTCTTTCCAAAAAACTACCTCTCCCAAATCTGACAATGTCAATTTCTGGTAAAGAAGTGAAGCAATTTAATTCTTATGGACATGCAGAATGATATAGTCATTTTGGAAAAAAAAGTTTGGCAGCTTCTTATAAAGTTAAACATATACTTACCATATGCTCACTAATGCTACTGAGCATTTAACCAGGTGAAATAAAACCTATGTTTACACAAAAAAACTGCATGTGAATGTGTATAAGAGATTGATTGGTAATTATCAAAACCTAGAAACAACCCAAATGTCCTGCAACAGATTAATCAGGTGTTTACCGATTAATCTGCTGTACATCCCTGCAATGGAATACTTCTTAAAGTATTCAAAGGAATCAACTATTGATCCATGCAACTGTGTGAATGAATCTCAGATGCATTATGCTAAATGGAAGAAGCCAAACCCAAAAGACTACATACTGCATAATTCCTCTTACATAACAGTCTAGGAAAGGCGAAATGAAAAGGCTAAAGCCATTACTTTGTGAATGAGGCACTGACCAGTCTGGGAGAAAAGGCAGATTATGGGCATTTTTTCAGTTAAAGCTGCAAGTTTTATATTTATGTGAAATCAAAATAGTTATTTCAGAGATCAATGAAGATCTCTAATCTGTTTTGCTGTTGTTAATACTTCGTTACATACTAAGGAAAATGGCATACTCATTTATCTTCTATTTAGTGCTACTCTGTATGAGGATAGATATAAAAAGCTGAGTTACACATAGTCCTTGCCTTAAAGAACTCCATTGTCTCATAGGGGAGGCAACTTTAAAATAAATAATTTTTTAAGACAGAGTCTCACCCTGTCACCCAAGCTAGAGTGTGCTGTGGCATCAGCCTAGCTCCCAGAAACCTCAAACTCCTGGGTTCAAGTGATCCTGCTGCCTCCGCCTCTTGAGTAGCCGGACTACAGGTGCCCACCACCACACCCAACTCGTTATTTCCTCTTTTTAGTAGAGATAGTGTCTCCTGAGCTCAAGGGATCCTCTCACCTTGACCTCCCAGAGTGTTAGGATTATAGGCATGAGCCACCACACCCCGCATAAAATAAGTAATTTCAAATCAGTATGATTAATTCTATGAGAAGTACATATCGTAAATATGGTGATAACACCAAGGACAAAAAGATTATCTTGGCTTAGCTAGATCTTGGAAGGATTTCAAGAGGGAAAGCTGCTTGAACTGAGTCTGGAAAGGTGATAACAATTTGTTATTAAAACAGGAGGGGTGTAGGTGTGGCAGGGTATTCTGAAAGCAGGGGAACAGATCCAAAACCATGAAGGCTGAACACAGCACAGTGGCTTTGAAGTTTGGTATGGGTGGAACATGGGTTGTATGCCAGGAGAAGAAAGGGATATTCTTTGACAGATAATAGAGAACCTGGTATATTGTACTAAGAGTTGGAGGTTTGGTGCCTGTGGCTCAGCGGGCTAAGGCGCCAGCCACCTACACCTGAGCTGCGGGTTCGAAACCCAGCTCGGGCCCACCAAACAACAATGATGGCTGCAACCAAAAAATGGCCGGGCGTTGTGGCGGCCACCTGTGGTCCCAGCTACCTGGGGAGGCAGAGGCAGGACCCTCGCTTGAACCCAGGAATTGGAGGTTGCTGTGAGCTGTAATGCCACAGCACTCTGTCCTGGGTGACAGCTTGTGGCTCTGTCTCTAAAAAAAAAAAAAAAAAAAAAAAAAGAGTTGGAGTTGTATCCAGTAGAAGAGAGGTTGAAAATTGGTATCCTTAATATTAAACTAAGGCTTCATGTGTTTGTTTTAAAGAATGTGGGTATATTTTCAATGTTGCATTTTTAAAATTGTGCATATAAATCCAGACTTCTAGTTCATCTTGAAAAATTGGAACATCTGGTATCCCAGGCCTACATTCATTCCTGTTGGCAATAGCTGGCTAGAGACAAAAGCTGCTGCCTCCGTTGGGTGCTTTTGGATGGAGTGTGTGCCTCTCCATCTGGGGACACTCACATCTACCACCCATTGTCTTATACCCAGCCCTCTATGGTCATTTTTGATACCTCCCTTTCCTTAGCAGTTATTTGAGCTTGTGCCTCTGCTGTAGATAGTAGGGAGCCATCAAAAAACTTGAGACAGGGGAATAATATAATCAGATTTTCATTATAAAAGGATTGGTCAGGCATGAATGTGGAACACAGATTGACATGGGACACATCTGAAAATGGGGAGCCGGTTAGAAAATAATTGTCAAGTCTAGGAAAGAGATGGTGAAAATTTACCTGAATTTAGTATCTTTAGGGCTGGAGGTGAGATAACAGAGTCTGGATATTTTAAGGAGGATTTGGTGACAGAATGTGAAGTGTAATGGAAAGAAAGGAGTCTAGAGTGGCTCTTGGCTTGGGCAGCTAGGTCTCTGTGATGCCATCAATCTAGACAGGGAATTTCTAAGGGAAGGACAGTGATTCTGTTGCTTTTGGAGTTATTGGCAACCCAACAGGCAGTGGAATATGCAGACCTAGCCATGGATTTAGGAACTTAGAGCACATTCATGGCGCAGAAGCCCCCACTGGCTTGAATGAAAAAGAAAAGACCCCAAAAGAAACCCCTGGAAACCCCAGAGGGTACATAGAGGATGTGAGTCCAGCTAGTCAATGGAGATGTATAATCACTGTCATTAATTCTGACATGTTACTAACTCTTTAAAATATGCTTTTATTTAATTATAAATCAGAGACATTTTCTTATTAATTTCATAGAATAAGCCTTAATTTAAATACTAATGGCAATTTTATCTGAGGAATAGAGCCTCTCCCTCATGTGATCCATGGGGTGCATACAACATAGAGGGCTCACACATAAAGAAAAACTAGAATGCCTTCTCCCTGGACTCCTATGAAGAAACAAAGTAATTTTAAATGTAAAAAAAAAAAAAAAGCAAAACCTAAGACATTTGCATATAATGATATATAGAATTATTGGCTGGTTGCATTAGCTCTGTTATGACAGATAGCATCTTTCTCTAGCTGAGAGTAATTACCCGTAAACAGGAAATGTGCAACAGAACATAGACTTGAAGGACCAAATTCAGATTTCTAAATCTCCCAGCGTAAGTGGCAATTAGATTCACACCATCATGCTTTATATGTTCTATTTAATACATTTTTATGGATTAGGATAGAGTTGTCTCCTTGGCTGAATAGTACAGAATTTTATGTGAGGGGTCATAGCTATTCTTCTGAGAAACATATGCAGAATAAATAATTAGAAGACTGGGGAAGTTGGAGGGATGTATAAATGAACTCCAGTGGAGTTGTCAATTAAATAGTAAAGCCAGCTAAATCTTGAACATAAAACAAATGAATTCAAAATAATGCACATTGTTCTTGTATTTACCTACTCAGATCATTCATTTCAGAGGTTTATTAACACTTTATGGAAAAGAATAAGGTTTCCATTTCCATGAACATATTGTAATATTAGTATAGTATCTGACTTCTTAGTATCTATTTGGAAAAAGTTCAAAAGTTGTATATAACTTCTGTTTAGCATTTTTGGGGGATAATTTGGGTATGCCCCTGTGCATGGATATGATGGCCCCTTAATTTTGCATTTTACCCTTTGTCTCCCCTTCCTCCTTCTTCTTTTCCCCCCTGGTATGTTCCGACTGTTCTTTCTAGAGGAAGGCATTCAGACAATAACACATAGATCAACATGCACTATATTTAGTTTGAAATATTTATTGCTGAATAACATCTCAAGTGACGGAGGCTCTGCAAATGATAATAGAAGTCAATTTCTTTTCTGGTTTTCCCAGTAAATCTTCTTGTGATCCCTATTTGAATTCCCTTCCTGGCCCTCTGTGTGGGTAAAACATGAAATTCTCATGTGGAGAGTTAATAATACTGCTAAGTTCTTTAAATTATCTTGGTTGGTTTTGTGCTATATCTAGAAAAAACTGATCTGAGTTAAGGGGAAAAGGTATTCTCATTGAAGATTTCCTGTTTGGGTCTTACAGTTAGGAAATCCATAAACTGTAATCACTTTTATCACACTCTATAAACACTTTGCTTAATTTTTGTTCTCAGCAGTGGTCTCCATTTCTTAGCTCCAAAATAGTCTTATTCTCATAAAAAAAGTGTTACAGTGGTTACTTATCTTTGAGTAGTTCTTTCGAGGGTTCTGTTCATTAAAATAATAACTGTAAGGGAAGTATCAGCACTTTGCGGTGTATGGTTACGTTATTGTAAATCTGTGGGTTTAAGAATAGTTTATTAATGCTTATTTACCTCATATAATATACATCTCTCACCTTCTCCCACTAACCATCATAATCCCCTAATTACAGGAAAAGGCTTTAGGCAACTCCTCTTCTTTCTCTGTAATCCATTTCACTTGCATCAATTGAGAAAATGCCTTGATAAGAAATCTCAGAATTGCAGATTCAAAAGGGGTGTCATTTCTGGAGTTGAGTAGCTTTATGGAAAATCCTTTATATTAAAAACAAACTTAGGGCTTAGCAAAAAGTTGTCTCAACTTTTTGAAGGACTGTGGTTAAGATCACAGATAATCATTAAGAATGAGTTTTACTGAGTATCTTCTATGAATTCGGCATTGTGACAGATTTTACAGATTACAAAAAAATACATGGAGCACATGCTCTAGTTGGGAAGTGGGGCATGAGTGTGAACTAGTTAGTAAACTTTTTATATAAGATAATAAAGTGCTAATCACATCTTTAATGCACCTTTATTATATGCCAGGCATTGCAATAGTTTTTGTGGGAGATAAAAAGGGAAATTAAATAAATGCCCTCTATCCACTGGGGAAGATAGGCAAGCCTAACCTTTCTCAAGGCTTCCATTCATAGAGCATATGCCATAGAGTCTTAGAATAATCTGAACTGTTCTGTTCTCTTACAGTTTAAATCCTCACTTGTGAATCGTTCAGAGCTGAATTCTGGTCCCATAAGCTGTAAAACCTACCTGACTTTAGCTTACCTTGCTGATAAAAGGCCAGAGTGACAGAAAGAGTGAGAAGATAGGTGGACAAAGTATGGTCTGTGTAAGGAAATCATCAGGCTAGAGTTTCCTATGGAAATTATCAAACCCTAGCAGTGACATGCTAGAAGGTAGTCATCTGGCCTGAGGTATAGAGATGAGATAAATACCTGATTGCCAAACTGAATTCGGATATTCATTCTTTCACCCAAGAACTATGCAGTGAGCTTTGCGTGAGGCACTGTTCCAGGAGTAGGCTTAGAGCAGTGAATTGGGAAAGTTCCTACCATCGTGGAGCTTCTAGTCCATTGAGGAATACAGACAAGAAACTAAGTCAACTGATGAACAATATAATTCACAGTGATAAGTGAGATGAAAATAAAGCAAGATAAGTGGTCCAAGAGTGAGGTAAGGGTGTATTTTAGACTCTATTCATGGACACGTGTCGGAGACAGGATAGGCAGATGTACGAAGTCATCAGAAAGTGCACTGGATGACCTTGAAGGGGTGAAGAGCAGGAGTGAGAACTTTGCAGCAAAGGCCTAGGGCACAGAGAAGGATGAGTGTGCTGGAGTAGGGGGGAAAGGAAGAGGCAGAGGAGGGAGAGGAAAGTCTGAGGAGTCACAGGAAATAAATTTATGCATATGTGCTCAAGTCCAAATATGCCTCAAGAGATTGAGTCTTCCCCTTCAACAAAGTGCTATCCAAATAAATAAGCAACTATAAAGCCACTAGAAATGGGGGCCAAGAAGCACTACTATTAAAGTTTTGAGTAGGGGACCCAACATGTGTGAAAATTAATCCGGTAGGTATGGGTGTACAGGATGGACTGAGCCATAGTGGTAAGGAAGTCAGCAAAGCCACCGCAGCAACCCATGGCATAAATAATATTCACATATCACATCTGCTTTCTTATCTCATTTGTTCATGCTCCCAGTCAGTCAGTCATGTCTATTCAGTATCTATAGGTGTCAGGTGGTGTACAAAGTACTCGAGACACATTGTAAGCCAATCAGATATGGTCTCTGTCCTCCCCGAGAGCACGGTCTAGTGATGAAAGAGGCACTGGTCAAGTTGTTACAAGACTGAATGTCTAATTTCAAGCTATTTAAGTACCTTGAAGGAAAAGTAAACAATGTTATGGAAGCATGTAACTAAAGGGGCTTAATGTCATGTAGTGGTAGCTTTCCTGATAGATGGAGAACTGAAATTGGGACTGAATAAGTATTGATAAGAGAAAGGGCAGGAGAGGAATAAGGAGGGGAGCACATTCCAAGCAAAAGAAACAGCATGTACAACACCTGTGTAACTGGAGGGAGGATAGCCTGTTCAGGTGGCCAGTGTGACTGGATCACAAACGTGAATTAGTAATCAGCATGAGATTCTGAGTTGGGGCTGCAGAGAGAGAGAGGCAGGACCAAACCCAGGGGGGCTTCTAGGCTGTAGCTGGGAGTTTAGACTTAATCCCAAGACAAGGGAAACCACTGAAAGATGTCGGGCAGAGCAATGAGGGTATGGGCAGGGAAGGAGATATGATCAAATGTATGTTTTGAAAATAGCCACTCTGGCCTCAGTGAATGGGGGAGGGGGCAGCAGTGGATGCAGGGAGGCTTTTGTAGGATGAGGGTGGTGACTATGGAGATGGAGAGAACTGAATGGGCCAAGAGAGCTATAGTCAGGAGTATAGGCAACAGCCCTGGGATATATGGAGTGTCAGGGACAGGCAGTGTCAGAACTATTACTAAATTTCCGGCTGTGCAAATGGATGGTGTTTGCACAGCCGTCTTGTAAAGCGTGCACTGTTATCTCATTTTACATTGATCTGAGGGTACTAAGTGGTTAAACAACATGCACCAGGGAATGCCATTAATAAGACACAGAGGCAGGACTCAAACTCTAGTTGAAGATGCCAAAACCTGGCTTCTCTCATCTCTACTGTGCTTCTGAGTTGATTGCAATAGTAATAAGCACTATGGCTTAATGATGGCAGCAAAAAAGCTTTGGTCTTTTTGTCACAGAGCCATAGAACCTTAGCACTGGGAGGGATTATAGAAAACTTTCTGGTGACGTACAGACTTGACTTGACTGTGACCTAAAGTGAGAAATATATTTTATTTCACACCCAGACATATACACATGCAAAATAAAAACAAATTTTCTTGAAACAACAGGACTTGTTGATATGATCTCTATTATTTTCTGATCTACTTTTGTGGATGAAAAAATGACAGTTGCTACCCACAAAATTGATTTTATGATCCATTAATGATTTATTTGAGAAACACTGACCTTGATCTAGTTCTCTGAATTTTTAGAAGGGAATTTGAGGCTCAGAAGTGGGAAGTAATTTCCCCAGATTGCGTAGTCAACAGGCAAGTGAGTTCCTGATGCTAAGTCCAGTCTTCTGATTCTCTATTGTCTTATACAATTTGACTTTGTCAGCTTCATAAATAAAAGTGACTGATAGGTTTGTAAATTTTGTCCTTTAGGAAAAATAGTTGTTGATGATTTTCTGCTTATTGGCATTTAGTTTGTTTCTTCCTCTAAAAGTTCTGTTTTACACTAGGGTTAGACCTAAGTTAGGTCCTCCAGGACCCAATTAAATAAAACATTACAAGATTTTATTTGAAATGGACATGGAACAGTCAAGATAATAATAGTGCATAATCTTTGAGATTCTGAGAAAAACTAATAAAAAGCCACAGAAAATGGAGTGCAGTTATCAAAGAGGGGTGATAAAAATGCACTTATGAAGTTTCCCAAGAAACTACAGGACAATTGCAAAACCAAGAGGAAAAAGAATTTTTTTTTTTTTTTTTGCTAAGCAAAAATGCCAAGTGGAGAATAGAAAGCTTTAATAACATGTGGAATCAGAGGTACTGTATTTTCTGAACAAACTTTAAACATAAATGAACATGTAAGATAAAAAAGTTTAGATAGGTAATATAGAAAAACAGTAGGACGTTTGGAAAAAATATAATGGATCTGTTAGACTATTAAAGATTTAATAAAATGAAAATTTGAAGTTTACTCAGCTGAACTGAATTTAGAAGCTTATAGCAACATTTAGGGGGAAGACAGAGAAAGGATTTGCTTGCTACATTTTATACGTGTCCTCTAACCTTGATAGAAGTAAGGATTAGTTGCAAATCCTCACAGCGTTTCTGGATGGTTTCCCCATCAGACAAACACAGGTGAAGCTTAGAAGTGCTGAAACAGCTAGAATGTAGGAAAGCCAAGATTTAGAGTCCTGTAGTAGAGGAATCAGAAAATGGTAGCGTGTCTGGTAGGAAGATTTTTCTTTCTAAAGACCAATCCAGGGGCAGATATTGTCAAGGAAAAACATTGTCAATCTAGCCTCTAAGCATAGCCTTGATGCCTTATCCACCACCCGTACCAAGTGCCTGCTGCTGTGCTAGCCTAGAAGTAAAACAAGTTTGGTACTTGCCCTTAAGAAGTTTGCAGTCCATTGGAAGCACAGGCCTTTCCAAATGGTTTGATACATCCTAGTCTAATAGAAGAGGGACAAGGTGTTAGAGAATTAGAGAAGAGACCCGAATATGGTGGAGTAGGGAAGGCTTCTTGGGGTGAATGATATCTAAGCTGAGACTTGATTGAGGTAAGTAGAAGTTAGGCAGATAAAGGGGGAAGGAGACAGGCTCGCTTGTTTCCAGCATTATTACATAATACCATGTGTTTAATAACTTAATAAAGCATAAGTCTGGCACACAGTAAGCTCTCATAAATGGCAGTTTTAATATTTTATAATTCTAGCCACTGGTCAGATGGTATCTTTTTTTTTTTAATTTTCCTTATAAGACAACCACATCACACAACGTTTACATAAATATGCTGACAGAATATAATATTAATATTTAATTATCTGTTATTATTTGAAAGGCCTACAAAATACTTATGTTTCTGGTTGCTATTTTATTTGCTTGCAGTAGAAAATTGCCCAGAATGTCATATGTTGAGATCTATCTAAATTAGGCAAATATAAAATAGATTCAGAATACTAGAGCTTACATGAACTACAGAGGTCATCTGATTCCATCCCTCCCTTTGTTATGTGAGAAACCTGGGTAAGCTATTTGTTCAAAGTAACAATATTGTTGGTCAGTGGCAGAGAGTGAACTCAAAGCAGATGTTCCACATTCATCTCCTTTATGCCGTGCTGATACCTAGAAGAGAACTGTTTTCAAAGCATTCAACTCTGGTGTATAATTGTACTAATATTGTTTCTTTGACATTAACATCAATTATTAGCTTTGAAATTTTCATGGGCTTCATTTTTTGTTTTTTTACTACTGAATTCTTTCTGAGAATGTACATATTTGTTAATTTCACTTGCACTGTTTCACTTTACATTAACAGCAAGGAGCACATGAAATGCCACTACCCATTTCCATTTTAAACGCTTTCATTTATTATTTGCAGTAGATGAGCGTATCTTAAATGTCACTTGTCCTCTGTTAGGTTAAGGTCTCATTCAAAGATCGTACCCTTGGCAGGAATGTTAAACAAGTGTAAAATAAAGACCTGGGAAAATGCCCTGTAGTTAGCAATCTAAATAATGCTTTCCTTATAATGTGCCCCTGACTGCACCGTTGGTGATGTTATTTTGTGGTTATTATTGTTACATGGTTATGTTCACATACTCCGTTTAAAGCTATATAATTAGCAAACCCTTTAAAATAAAACTGTTAAAATGTTCTTCTGTACTATTTTTCTTTGCTCACTGCTCACTCGGAAGCCTTTTGTGCTTTAGTCTATCCTTCTAATATTGATTTCTTTGCCCACCTGCCAGCTTTTCTTATTCTTAGGCATCTTGAAAATACCTTAATTGGTTGTCATGCTCTCAGCATGGGAGCCATCCAAATCCCTTGGCTCTCTCTGTGGAGACCCACTGGATAAGGATTTTTTCAATTGCACCCTTTTCCCACTGGATTCTTCACCTCTCCCATTGTGCTTCCTGAAAAGCTGTTTTCCCCCACTGCTTAGATACCAATTGCTGCTGGGCTTGTTTCTCATTGTCGTTCTCACAACTCTAGCTTCCAACAACCTCTTCTCCTTTACTCTTTTTTTGGGGAGGAGGAGGGTGGAATGGTTATAATTAGAAATGATGTGTGAATTACTGACTTCAGGTAAATGTCTTTGGATTCTGTACTATTCCCGTGATTCTAATATTAAGTGGAAGCAATTTAGTTTTTTCAGCATTTCTTTTCTTTTCCTCATTTATTGTTGAGATCTATAAACCATTGGCTTTTGATTATTGAATTTGCAGCTGTTTCAGGATTCTCTGTTGCGTGCATCCCTTTTAAAAAAACAACATAATTTTATCACCTTTTTTGGAGAACAGATGAAGCATCATTTAGAGAGACTTGCAAATGACAGGGAAGGGTAAATTAGGTAAATTGATTATCCCAGTTTGACTCATCTGGTTATTTTCTTTCTATATATGCCTTGGAAACAGCAATCTTCCCTTGTTAAAGGTCTTTACTTATGCTTTTGCTTCTTTAAATCTTATGACATCATATATGCAAAGGTCATTCAATGATACTGTCCTTAAGTAAGTCTTAAATCAACAGATTAAAGGAGTAGTTCCAAAGCCCAAATTTATTTTCACCGAAATTTATAGAAATAGTACTCAGACGGGCCAGTACTCAGTACCTGCATTACTAGTTCAATGCATTGCAAATCTTCCATCCTACTGTCTCAGAAGCTTAAACACTACAGTATTTTATTATATAAATCTCTTTGTGTGTATATTATGTTTTATGGTTTATATTGTTTAATAACTTTTTTAGTGTGTAATATTTTAAACATCTATAAAATCCTATCATCCCTTCACTTCAACAATTACCAGCTCATGACCTGTAGAAGACTAAAACTGGACCCACACCTCTCACCATAAACTAAGGTAGACTCTCACTGGATTAAAGATTTAAACTTAAGACATGAAACTATAAAAATATTAGAAGAAAGTGCAGGGGAAACTCTTGAAGGAATCGGCTTGGGTGAATATTTTATGAGGAGGACTCCCCAGGCAATTGAAGCAGTATCAAAAATACACTACTGGGACCTGATCAAACTAAAAAGCTTCTGTACAGCTAAGAACATAGTAAGTATAGCAAGCAGACAGCCCTCAGAACAGGAGAAAATATTTGCAAGTTATGCCTCTGACAAAGGTTTGATAACCAGAATACACAGAGAACTCCAACATATTAGCAAGAAAAGAACTAGTGATCCCATCTCAGGGTGGGCAAAGGACTTGAAGAGAAACTTTTCCAAAGAAGACAGGCGCCTGGCCTACAGATACATGAAAAAATGCTCACCATCCTTAATCATCAGAGAAATGCAAATCAAAACTACTCTGAGATATCACCTAACTCCAGTAAGATTAGCCCACATGACAAAATCGCAAAACCAGAGATGTTGGCGTGGATGTGGAGAAAAGGGAACACTTCTACACTTCTGGTGGGAATGCACACTACTACGTTCCTTTTGGAAGGCTGTTTGGAGAGTACTTAGAGATCTAAAATAAGACCTTCCATTCGACCCTATAATTCCTTTACTAGGTATATACCCAGAAGACCAAAAATCACACTACAACAAAGACATCTGTACCAGAATGTTTATTGCAGCCCAATTCATAATTGCTAAGTTGTGGAAGAAGCCCAAGTGCCCATCGACCCACGAATGGATTAATAAACTGTGGTACATGTACATCATGGAATATTATGCAGCCTTAAAGAAAGATGGAGACTTTACCTCTTTCGTGTTTACATGGATGGAACTGGAACATATTCTTCTTAGCAAAGCATCTCAAGAATGGAAGAAAAAAATATTCAATGTACTCAGCCCTACTATGAAGCTAATTAAAGGTTTCATATGAAGGCTATAGTCCAACTATAGCACAAGAATATGGGAAGGGAGGTGAGGGGAGAGATTGCGGTGGAGGGAGGGTAATTGGTGGGGCCATACCTATGGTGCATCTTAGAGGGGTACAGGCGGAACTTACTAAATGCAGAATACAATGTCTTCATACAATAACTAAGAAAATGCCATGAGGGGTATGTTGAGTAGTTTGATGAAAACATTTCAGATTGTATATGAAACCAGCACATTGTGCTCCTTGATTGCACTAGTGTACACAACTATGATTTAGTATCTAAAAAAAAAAAAAGAGGCTTAGGAAGGCAATGAGAAAAATTGTGAAGGTTAGCCTGTCCCCACAGGTCTTACTACTTAAACATGAGGTCTGTTGTTTTAGAAAATGCTCTCAAAGTATTTTCTGACTATATCTCCAGGGAACTTTTCAGAAGTGCAGAATCTTGGGCTTTGCCACATCTGTTGAGCTGGAATCTGCACTTTGACAAAGGTTTGGCTATAGTAAAGGTTTGGTCCAGGAAAGTCTGAGATGCTCAGCCCTGCAGGACACTTCCCACCCAGCTAGAGTGAGCTCTGCCCACCCAGTTAGGGGGAACTTGCCTCCAGCACTGTCCCAGCAGCATCTCTACAGATAAGGTCTCTAAGATGCGAACTTTCCCTGTTATATTTGGTATGTCTTTGGTGAAAAATTTTAGCACAGGATTTTGGATCTAGGGGGAAAAAAGCCAAAGAAAATACGAGAAAAGCTGGCATGAATTATTATTAATTCATATTAATATCTGGCACTTAAAAATTCAGGAGTCACACTACTTGGATGAAGAGCACACTTAGAATCTTGACTCCATCTGTACAAAAGCAAACTGTGTGAACAAAACGTGCACTCCTGATATTCTAAAATAGATTTAAAAAAATAAATTACAAAAAAATCCAAGAGTCTTCAGTAAGGATGTATTTGGAGAGAGGGAACTAAAGGGACTGATCCATTCTAGCAGAAATTAGATTTTCTGGTGACTCACTGACCAAATTACCTTTGGCCTGGGGCAAGGTAGCTCTTTCAATTTCTCCACCTATTCTAATGACAAAAACTTCTCTTCACAGGTATGTAACAACAGAATAGGAAACCCTAAAGTGACTTTTGCTTCTGTGGGGAGAAAACCTTTATTAAATTAGTAGTAAGTAGAAATAATATTTATTAATTCAACTTAGATGACAGCACCCCGTGTTTGGGTTTCCCCGCTGCTTGCGTGCATGTGTTTGACTGTGGTTGTGCATAAACATTTCTGACACTTAATAGCTTTCGAATATGAAGTAAACGGGAAGGTAAAATTTTACTCAGTAATGATTATTTTGAACTTTTTTTTCTGTTTTTACCTTTCTGTGCTCTATTTTTGAGCATCCCACCTGGAAATCTTATGTCATTCTCTTAACTATATATTTATAGCAAGTCCATAGAAGCAGTTTTCAAAGGAAAAACCAAAAAAATTTAAAAATTCAGAGAACTAAGATTTCTTTCTGGCTTTCATTCAGAGATGTGGGGAGCTGTAAAAAGTGAAGCCCCAATCGTAACAGTAAAAATAAACCAAACAAGCAGCGAATTTATACTCTTTTTTGATCTAGTGGAGAGCTGAGGTTGCATAGCAACCAACTGGCCCCAAATCTAGGAAGAAACAGGCAGGGAGAGATGAGTCTGGAGCCCCCGCGCTCCTGGGCAGGAGACGCTGGCGTTGTTTGGCTGCGGTGACTGGGTCGCTGGAGGGGGTCCTGGTGACAGAGACTGAAGTCCTGACCAGCACGAATGAATGGCCCTTGCTAAGCCATTTTCTCTACAAACTCCACCTGGAGGTCACAAAGTCATTGAGGGAATTTTGAAACAGTCTCCTCTGGCCCTGAACATGGGGACAGAGATGAGAGCTCCCAGTTGGGGTGAGGAGAGGAATATTGCTGAGATATTCGCCCCTGAATATCTGAACAAAAGCCTCAAACTGTAGAGAGGACAGCAAACACTGTTGCCTCTAGTGCACGGGTGGAAATCCATGGCAGGGAAGGGGAACTGAGAGGAGAGAGAATTCTGTCCTTAGGGAAGGTTGGCAGAGACAATGTCGGCCTGAGACTGAGGTGCATGAGAACCACAGCGGGCACCTACCACTAGCACCACTTGCCATAGAGTTACAAGGACCCTGCTCGGGACACAGTGTCTCTAAGACGCAGTGCGAAGAAAACTCCTACAGCCGATCGTGGAACAGATATTGTGGAAAAAGGAACAAACAGCGAAGCACCAGGAAACGAGCTCCTCCTCTAAACATAACATTGTTTATGGAGATTTGCAGCCTGTGGTACACGGAAGGTAGTCGAAAACCAGCAGCAGCAACCACACAAAGGTCACAGTCATACACAACCAGGAACAGCAACACACACCTCACAGTCGTACAGCACCAGGACTCACAATCATACAGAACCAGGAGCAACAACACACACCTCACAGTCGTACAGCACAAGAGCAACAACACACACCTCATAGTTGTACAGCATCAGGTCTCACAGTCGTACAGCACCAGGAGCAACAACACACACCTCACAGTCGTACAGCACCAGGAGCAACAACACACACCTCACAGTCGTACAGCACCAGGAGCAGCAACACACACCTCACAGTCGTACAGCACAAGAGCAACAACACACACCTCACAGTCGTACAGCACCAGGAGCAGCAACACACACCTCACAGTCGTACAGCACCAGGAGCAGCAACACAAACCTCACAATCATACAGCACCAGGAGCAACAGCACACACCTCGCAGCCAGCCTGACTCTTACTTAGGGCTACTCTCAAATGCCTTTCCCTAGAGGCCCTACTGAAAGAAAGAAAGTATACAAGTGCTTTCCTCAGTCTTTACTAGTCCACATAAGAAGTCCAACTTTAACAGCTACAAGTTGTGACTCACATGAGATGATGAAGCCACACACTCCCCAGGGACAGAGCAATCCTGACAGGTACTGCAACTACGAGACGGGCAAACTAAAATAACTGCAGTTAATAGGTTAAAAGTGTTAATGGGAAAAGCTGACGGCATTCAAGGTCAAATGTGTAGCAACTTCACTAGAGAAATGGAAACTGTCAGAGAAGTCTAGAGGGAGCCCTGGAGGTGAACAGTACGGGACGGAGGGAAGGATGCCTCCAGACGGCTTGGGCAGACTCTGCGCAGCAGAAAACGCATTGCTCAAGATCCAGAGAGATCAAGGGATATAGTACAAACTGAACACGGAAATGAAGAAATCTGGGATTGTGCTGATTACCAACTTGTTTTGTCTTTGTAAGAAAGGCAGGAGTGGGTTGACATTGGCTTTGGAAGCTAGTCCCTTAGAGAGGATCCCTGCCTGATAGTTGACTTTTAAGGGCATCTTTACCAAAGAGAGTCCTTGCTGTGTGATTAAGAAGATGTAAAACCAGTTCTAATTTTTACTGATTACCAAGACTACAGAACAGTACGAGGAAATTTTATCAATTTTCAATTTTGTGTATAATTCTAATTGCCAACTTGGCCCAAGATTTATTAAAAACTATATACACTTGAAACTGTTAAATAATTTTTTTCAAGTTTCCATGGCAACATTTCATATTCCGTTAGGTGTATAATTGACCAAAATTTTAATATTTTTCAGACACTAGGAGAAAACAAAAAGGACTTCCATTATAATGCCAGATTTTAATGTTACAATCCTCTGAAATTACTCCACCTCAGTCCTGAACAATTAAAGCCTCCAATGTTTTAATCAAATACTTTGTAGAATTCTCCTCCACACCACTGTATATCATAAGCTCAGGCAAAAACATTAATTTCTATTTCATTATGAGTTTACAGAGTCATTAATTAAATTAAATATCAGAAGAAGCCACAAATGACATTTGATGCATTACTGTGATGTGTGTGGGTTTTAATTTGGAAAATGTTGTAGAATTGGTGGGAGAATAAAATCATCCATTGCAGAGAAAAACTCATTTCAAGATAGTGTCTGTTTATGTGATTACGATTACTTTTTTCAGAAACTGTGTAATCGACAATAATTTGCTTGCTAATCTAATTAAGCTATGAACAAATGGTGCAAGAAATCGTGAAGAATTCTGGGTAGAGCCTTGGGCCCTTCTTGATGAATATTACTGATGGTAGTAAAGCACGTTGTTCTGAGTCATTATTTTATGCATGGGACGGTGAAGACAACTGAAAATCAGTTTTGTAGTAGTTACATGTTTAAACTCTCAGCCAGCCGACTAGTGATTTAGAATAAGAAAATATTTAACATTAGGTCATAAGAAAAAGAGGAGAAAAACAAGAGGAAGTAGGCAGTGAATCTACACTGTGTTTTCACTGAACATGTGCAGGGTCTGACAATTAAGTTTGCGAACTCATCCTTGAAAAAGTGCTTCATACCTCATTGCTAAATATCATTATGGTCACCTTTGAGGCACTCCCCTTGGGAAGCTATACACTGAAACCAGTGTTTAGCCCACTGTTCAAAGCAATTTTGGAACTTGTTTTCTGGAATGCCCTTTAAAGTTATTGTCACAGGGAAGTTTGACAATTAAGCTCATGAAGTTGCCACTGTGCGCTTAGGATACAGCACTGCACAAACACCTCGGTAAGGTTTCCTAACCTTGTTATATCAGTGGCTCAGAGCCGTGTTCCTGCTGACGTGTGGCAGTGTCTTGATGAGTGGAGTTCATTATTGTTGTTGTGTTTTTTGTGTGCTATACGAAGACAGTTCTGAGGGCCGTTCCAAACAAAGACTAAAATTGTTTTGAATGGTTGCCTTAGAAGCAAGTTGCCAAGTTTCTTGGCATCAAGACTCACTTTTCTTCTACATGTTTAAAATAATCACGTTTTATAATAAAAGCAAATATAAGTACATGTCTGATAAACAGAAGTGTATTTGGAGGGACTTCAGGTCAGGCTATTTTAAATCAAAGCTACTATAGACAATCGTAGATTCCTGATCAATGTATCTGTGATATTTACTCAAATATCTGTAGATAAGCTTCTCCCTTCTGCTTCTTTATAGCCCTGCTCCACCTGGGCATTGCTTTAGTCTTTATTCATAATCTATTTACTTAATCAATGATTCAGGAAATAAATATTGTGATCATAACCTTTTATGTATTCCACAGTTCTAAGTACATCAGGTTTCATCATAGACCCGACAAACTCTTTCATTTTCCTCCCTCTATGAGGACTAGAAGAATTTCCTCTGTTACTTTTTCTAAGACAGCTTTATCCTTCTCATGGCAGCTCATGTATGCTTTCATTAACACTTTTTTCCATTTAATTATTTGCTTGTGTTTAGATGTAAACTCCATCAGAGAGAATATCACATCTATCATTTATTCTTGCTTGTGCCCACCACAAATGTTGGGTTTAATATTCAATAAACATTTGTAGAATAATTATCCAGTGACAAGGTCAACTTCTTATTTCTTCTTCTTTTCCTGAGTTCATGTATATGACATTCTTAATAAATGTTGAGTGGATAAATAATTAATTAATGCATCTTAACTTCTTATTTGTTTTTCTAACTTCTTATTTTTTAACTAAGAAACTCTGGGTTTGCTTAACCTTTATTAAGACAACTTGTTGAGTTTTTCTGACTTTGCTCCATAGCCTCAGACTTGTTTCTGAGATGTGTATGCACCAGACTTGCCTGCATAGTCTCCTTGAACTTGGTGTCTTCAACCATTACCCTCCCTTTTAACAACCTGAAGGTTTCTCTCCTAACTATTTAAATTTCTATATCTAACATTTTCTGTTTTGCCTTGTTTTACTGCTGCCCAAGTCCTAGAATAATAGCCTCCATCACCCTGTGCTGAAACCTGAATGCTCAGAAAGGTTGTCTTATCCTGAATCTTGTGACTAGAGCCCAACTTTAAATGAGGCAACATGATAAAATCTTCTGATTTGAGATTCTGAGTTTCTTAGTTCTACATTCTTATTATACTAAGTATCTTCCTTATAAACCCTTTACATCATTTGTTTCATTTGGAATATCTATCTTTTATGAAAATTAAAAGGGAGGGGGGGATGGCACCTGTGGCTCAAGGAGTAGAGCACTGGCCCTATATACTGGAGGTGGCAGGTTCAAACCTGGCCCCAGCCAAAAAACAAAACAAAACAAAGCAAAAAAAATTGCAAAAACAAAAGGTGTGTGGAGGTCAATTTCTTCATTGCTATCTTGGCATCTAGCTCAATGAATTTCTTATAATAGTTGTATAATATATAGATAAAATAAAAACCAAGTAATAATCTATACTCATAAAATCAAGTAATAAAATAATTTTGGGAAAATTTGTAATATGATTAAGTGTTTACTATATAACAACTACTCTCAAACACATGAATTATTTACAAATCTATGGTCTGAATAGCATTTATTGTATTATATCTACCTTGGGATATGTGTATGAAATTAGGCCCATGTGAGCCTTACAAAACATCTGGTCTTTTAAATTGAGCATGCTGTTAATTTTAGATTTTATATCATAAATTTTTAATAAAGTTTTAACCAGGATGAAATTAAATGGAGATTCTCAGCTATTATTGCTGTATCACTGATATGAAAGAAGGATAGATAAAGTAGCTAAATCATAATATTATTTTACATTTGTAAAGGTCTTTATAATTTAATAATTATGATTGACTACATTTCCCATTTAATTCCCACAACAGCACTGGGAGGTAAGTATATTATCTCTATTTTTAGGTACAAAGTTTGGAGATAATAAAATTATTTTGTCCCCAAACCCGAACCCAAACCCAGTTGGTAATACTTTTGAACTTTTTTTTAGAAGAAATACTTTATCCCCCTATTGTGATGCATTGAAATATTTGCTTGGGTAACCTTGGATTGCTTTCTAAATTTAGGATTCTTTCTTTTTTATTGGTAGGTAAAAGCCTAATACCAATATATTTTTAATTTAAAACCATTTGGTTGTTATTCTATTTCAATAACTTAAAAATTGGTTTCTATAGTACATTTATGAATTATTATAAATTCAAAATTAGCACTATATTAAGATAGCAACCTGTCAAAACCAAATCAAGCATTAGGGCTGGAAAGAATGGCAAATGTGTGTACATCTAGACCCAGCATAGTCAAATGATGTATCTATGGGCATTCCATTCCTCAAGAGTCAATATTTGGAAATGAAATTTACTTAACATCTGACACCCTTCTCTACACAATGTTAAAAGTCATGGAACTGTAAGTAAGTGGTAAGCACTTATCACTCCAGGTGCTAGGCACCTGCCTCTGTGGGTGAAATTGTTCTGGTCATGCAGGGTTGCCAACCATCTCTGCCAGCAGATGTCAGCACCACACGCATTTACTGACATTTTTATTAGCCTAAGAGACCTTTTCTGAAGAAAGGTACAGAAAGAAAGGATGGGTAAAGCTCATGAAGTAAATCCATTTCATCCATAAAGTATACATTTAGCCATCATGTGAGTTTTCTATTAATGATGGTAATCTGTGTTCAAAATATTAATGTGCTTTTGTGACTTGCCTATTATGTGCATGTCGGGATTTGTACATGTAGTTCTTAGAGTGTAAGGGCATAGTAATGAGGAGGAAAGTGGAAGCAAAGAAGAGGAAGTGGTAGGCATCAGATGACTCATCACCTTGCAGGACTATTGGTATATGACATCTTCAGTTAAAAAGTGAACTACCACAAGTGTATTAGTCCGTGACTGACAAAGTCACGGTGCTGTTTGACCTTAACATGCTATTTAACCCACGAGTGTTTTCCTTTCACATCAAAGGAAAACTATAAAACATAATTTTACCAATTCATATATGTTAGAGGTTTGTGTAAGTAGGAAAACATACATAAAATACAGTGATTTTTGCTGTTGTTAGCAATCTCAGGATTTCGCATGAAAGTTACAAATAAAGAGACTTTCTAAGAAAATAAATTCAATAATATTTCTCCAATATATTCTGAACACATATAATTGTACACCTGAAAGTAAATTTAAAGATTTTTCTAGTCTCTATTCATTTTATAGATCAGGAAATAATGGCCCTCCCAAATTAAAGAGTTTAGATGAATTTTCCAATTTCTCAAATCATAGTAGCACTAAAAAGTAAAGATGAGAATTTATTTCTCCTAAGTCCTTATTCTGAGGCCATCCTGATATACTGAAAAGACTCATTTCCAACATGCTATGTGTTAAATGAATTGCTCTCTGCCACATCGAGAATAATTGCACAATCACTTCTTCTATAGCGGTCTGCTTTTAAAATCAAGAGGAAGAATCATATCTTATTAGAAGCTATTTAACAGCACATTACATCATCTATTATATTAATATACATAGACTGCTTATAACTCACAAATAAGCAAAATTGCATAGATTGCATAGAACTAAATGAGTATGACTATTTTCTTAGGCAATCGGACATATTTTAAATATTGCACTAGATATGAAAGAAGACACAAAGTCCTAATTCCTTAAAGGAAGTTATAATTCAGTTGGTGAGAGAGGGTAGATTTATAAAAATTCATCAATTAGCTGTACACAGCTGATACAACCCAATGAATATAATTTGTGTTGGGAGTTCGTAAAGTGATGAGTAAACCTTGGCAGATGTAGTACAGGAAGATAGGGGAAATTTTGTTAAAATGTTAAAAAGTGTTTTCATACCTGGCTCGGCGCCTGTGGCTCAACGGGCTAAGGCGCCAGCCACGTACACCTGAGCTGGCGGGTTCGTATCCAGCCCAGGCCAGCCAAACAACAATGATGGCTGCAACCAAAAAAAAATGGCCGGGTGTTGTGGCAGGCGCCTGTAGTCCCAGCTACTTAGGAGGCAGAGGCAGGAGACTCGCTTGAGCCCAAGAATTGGAAGTTGCTGTGAGCTGTGATGCCATGGCACTCTACCAAGGGTAACAGCTTGAAGCTCTCTCTCAAAAAAAAAACAAAAAAAGTGTTTTCACACTTAAGGAAAAAATCAAAAGAACAAATATGTAACCTACAGAATAAGAGAAAATATTTGCCTGCTATTTATCCAAAGGGCTGATAACCAGGATCTATAAAAACTCTAGCAAATCATCAAGAAAAAAAAAATCAAACAACCCCATTATAAAGTGGGCAAAAGACATGAACAGAAGTTTTTCAAAAGAAGATAGACCAGGCCAATAAACATGAAAAAAATCCTCCCTCAGGATCAAGGAAATGCAAAGCAAAACCACAATGAGATATCACCTAACTCCAGTGAGAATGGCTTTTATCAAAAAGTCCCCAAACAGCAGACACTGGGGTGGTTGTCCAGGGTGGGAGAGAAGGGAAAACTTATAAACTGCTGGTGAGACTGAAAGTTAGTACAACCTTCATGGAAACCAGTATGGAGATACTTCAAAGAACTAAAAGTAGTTGTATCATTTGATCCAGCAATCCCACTATTGGGTATTTACACAAAGGAAAAAAAAATCACTTTGTCAAAAAGGGACTGCACTCAAATGTTTATTACAGCACAAATCACAATTGTAAAGAATCAATCCTTTGCCCATCAACACATGAGTGAATTAATAAAAGGTGGTATACATATATATATATATATATCAGGAAGTACTACTCAGCCATAAAAAATAATGGTGAACTAATATATTTTGTAATGACTTGGATGGATCTGGAGAACATTTTTCTTAGTGAAGTATTGCAAGTATAAAAAAACAAACAAACAAACAAAAAACCCCATCACATGTACTCACTGGTTAAATTGGATTGGAACTAATCAGTCAACATCCATGTTCACATGTAGTAGTAAAACTTAATGGAATCACACAGGTGGAGTGGAGAGGAGGAGATGGGAGAAAGGTACAATGCACACTGTTTATTGATGAGAACACTTACAACTTTGATTCAAACTATACAAAAGCAATTCGTGTAACCCAAACATTTGTACTCCTGTAATATGAATTTTTGTAAAAAGTGATAAGCATTTAAGGTGGTGAGAAGTGAAGAGAAACAAGTGAATTATAAGTCAATGATGACAACCGGTTTGAATTCTTCAGTTTGTGAAGTGCCTATAAGGTAAATTAAAAAATATATATGTATATACTTCAAATCATTTTGTACTGTGTTTCTGAACTCATTCAAAGCCTAGTGGTCATTTATTTTTCATGTGAAGTTCGAAGCTTGTCTACTTATAATTATTTTAAATAGTTTGGGTAAATAAAGGACATATTAAAATACTATTTGAGGCCTTGAAGCAAAGGCAATATTAAACTCTTTGAAGAGTTTGAATATTAAACTTATAAAGTTTTATAACCTGCAAACTTCCTGCAGGCTGAAAGGCAAGTTAGTTGGCTAAAATTAAATTTAAAATTTCAAAGATCCATATATACATTTGTGAAAACCCACATACAAGTGCAAATGAGGAATTGATCGGCAGCAAAAGTAAAAAAGCTCTATGCCATAATTACAGGTTGTGGCTGCCAACAGAGTAATTTGGTATAAATATCATATTTGGAAAATGAGAATCACTTACATATTGCAAATTAAACCTTATATCATTTGATACATATTTTCAAGGAAATTGTAAAATTTTATATTTTAGGTGGGTAATATTTGCTTTATTGAATTTTAAGAATTAATTGGAATTTTCATCTGATTTGATTGTATCAGCATTGCTGTGTAGCATTGATACAGGAAATTGTTTTGAAGATTTGAGAAATGACTTGATATTAAGTTTCAATTAAATTTCTGAGAAATATCACGGAATGTAGATAAGACATTCTAAGAAGTCCAATGAAAATATCCCTTTTCCTAAAAATTATAACAGATTGAGAAATAAATAAAATTGGATCCCTTAAACTTAGAGATCTACCCAGGCTTTTCAAAGGGAATTACAGAGACGAAACGGATGAGCGAGTGGGTGTCTTTCTATGTGTGGGTGTAATTGATTTAGAAAGCACTTTACATGAGTAATTTTTTAAAAAGGTAGCCCTTCCAATTATTGTTACTAGGAAGTAGAAGTACATGAAAGGAAGAACACCTTCAGGAACCAAGAAGGTGAGTAAAGATCTGAAGGCAAATTAACTATTATTTTAAAAAAATGAATTAGCTCAAATTTTATACAGAAACTTCACCGCACTTCAATTGTTCTGCTGATTTACACATAAGCCTTTCACCAACTAAAGAAAACTAATAGAATAGAATATATATTTTCAAGGCAATACAAATCCTTTGTATGGAACAGGCACGGGTGTGATCCATGCACTCTTCCCAACAGTTCGAGAGCCTGGTGAGCATTTCTAGTGTATACAGATGCAGGAAATTACATATGGTTTTGTCACTCAGAAAAAATAATTATGATGATGTGCTTCCAAGAAATAGACTATATTCGAAAGAATTGAGAAATAAATGGTCATCAGGTGACCCACATGAAAGTTAGAGCAAACAGAGTTAAGGAATGAGAAAAATACACTTTTATAATCTGTGAGATTATCAGATAAATTAATAAGACTAAATGGCAGGAGAAATAAAATAAATAATATTAATTTAGCAGAAAAACTATTCCATGAGGGGAACAGTGGTACAGGCAAGATGTCTTAGCTCTCCAGTTTCTTTAACCAATCAGTGTGTCATTATTCAAGCTCCCACTGTGACTTTGTATCCTAAATTTAATTGATACATTTACTATTCAACTCTACTGCACAGAAGGCATGTAGGTACATTATCTAAACTCCTATAAAATGCATTTGCAGCTTTTATTTTTGGATGAAAATACAAATGTATTATTAAAACATACTAGTTCATAATAGGAAAAAAATAAGTTGTTTGACCTATGGAAATGAGAAAGGCATTTTTGGACTTAATAGTTTTTAGAGAAACAGGATCAGAAAAAAAAAAAAAGGACATGAATGGAAGAGGATTATTATATATTTCTCCTGTTTTCCTCCATATTCCTCTATTTTAGTTTTCTTTAAAAAAAATCCTTTCCCCATTGGTTCTATACTGCTAACCAGGCAGATTACATGTTTTTATTGCAGGGGAAAATTAAATTGTGCGTTTGTGCCCCTGGTATTTGTGGGAGATATGTCTCAACAACTTGAGAATGTTTTAGATTCACAAGTGTTTGTCTTACAGCATAGAGTCAAATTTATAAACTGTAAAAAGAACATCATCCCTAAAGCTTAATTCTAATTTTTGAATTAGAATTTACAAAGTGTAAGTTCTTCTCTCCCAATTAATTGATCCTTCTTTTCACATAGCAATTTCTATTAACACCACAGACCAAACAGACTTAAAAGACATATCTAGAACATTCTATCCAACAGCAGCAGAACACACACTCAATCAAACACACATGATATGCTTGGCTGTTGCAGCCCATATAGCCTATGGCTAGGAGGAGTGAGAGTTATAAGAAATACCTGTATAGCTAAATAATGGAACACTTGGGTGGAAAGGACATGGAAAGGGATTTAGCTCTCCTAACAAGCATGAGAGCTTGCGAGATGAGAACAGTGGTGAACTGGCAGTCTCTACACCTGGGTGTTGAGAAACCCATGATTAGCCTTATTTTAGGCTGGAGGAGAAGGCAGTCGGGAGCATGCGCATTCTATCACAGACCCCCTCACTCTGATTCTGTCTCCTCTCCTGCCTACAGAATGCCAGAGCAGCGTCTCTCTGCTGAAGATCACTAAGCTCTGCTAAAGACTAAGATCCATCTTTCTAAGAAGACTGCTTTACTCTCTCTAAGACTCTCTCTCTCTTCAGCTAAAGTAGATAGCCCTCAGGCACCTAAGAGAAACTGAACCTGAGCAAGGTAACTTAGAGGTCCGCGTCGGAACCTAGTTAAGCAGGGCCCGAGACCTGGCCGGTCCTGGGCCCTGACAAGTGGTGTTAGAAGTGACATGTGACACTTGGCCATCAAACAAGACTTCACAAATGGAATCAGACTGAAATTGTATCTTTTTTAACGACAATGGTATGAAAGTAGAAATCACAAAAAGGAGGAAATTTAGTTTCCATGACTATGTGGGTATGAAGATTTCTGTTGATGTTGGGTTCAACTTTTATTCCTTTTTTTTTTGTTCAACCTATTTATTTCTTTGCATACATCTAGTTTCCAAAATCTTTGATGATTTAAATATGTCAAGCCATTCTTCAGACAATAAACATGACCAATCCCCTTCAGGTGCTTTAAAAACACATTTTCCATTTTTTTTTTTTACATATACATGTGTTTATTAGGTTTCCACTTTTTGCCTTCACAGAATTTTAAAGGCTTAAAATTTAATAACAATAACAATGTCTAAGACAAGGACTAGAAACAAAAACCATGTAAAGAATGAACAAAGATAAACACATTCAGAAAAGAAAACAGACGATTACTGCATCGAAATATCAAGCAATATTAGTAATAATAAAGCCAAGAAAGTAGCGTTCACATTGTCAATTAAGAGTATGTCTATTATAGAATGCTTTGACTCTGAAGTTCAGTATGAAGTCATCAGTTAACTTCTTATTTTTTCCCAAAGTCTCAAAAAATAGACATCTAATATTATATAAATAAAAGTAAAAGAGAGTTTCAAAAAACAAATCATGCCAAATCTTATAGACAATAGAAAAAGAAGAAATATTTCAAAATCATTCTACTTGATCTGGATACACCTGATATTGAAATTGGAGAAAATATATCATTATAAAGGGAAATTACAAACTTATTTCACTTATAAATGAGGATGCAATATCCTAAACAACA